>JARQZK010001473.1:0-75000 GCA_030704885.1 Cynegetis impunctata | reverse complement strand
CTTATTTGACCTACACAGAGAATAATTTGTCTTGAATTATTAGAACAGTTGGGATAGTTGATGGAATCCGTCGTTACTACGTGATAATTTAATGTGATGAACAAAAACAAAACTCGATTTTATTACGTTTATTATCAATGATGGTGATAATAAACGTAGTAGGTTGAAGTTTGGTGCAAATTGAGGCATTAATTCGAATACTTTTCAAGCTAAACAGAAAAAACTCTTTCGCATCGAGCTGCATTAAAAGAGCAGGTTTTCATAACGTATCCAGTTTAAAAAATATATTCATTAAATTATGATTTTTTTCCAAATTAAAAAAAATGCGCACTCTAATGTGTAAACAATATTATTTCCTCCCCGGGGGATCAACCCCCCAACCAATTCGTACCAATACTAATCACATCCAAGGTATCATACGAAACTACGTACTTTATCGTGTAAACAAGATTTATCTCCTCTTCCGGAGGGTCAACCCCCAACCAATTCATATAGAAATAAATAGCCTCCAAGATAACGTACGAAACTACCTACCTACAAAGTTTCAACCCTATGATACCAAAATTGCGCCTTCAATAGTGTAAACAAGATTTATTTCCCTGGTGGGTCAACCCCCCAACCAATTCGCATTAAAACCTATTCCATTCAATATATCATACAAAACTACCTACTCACAAACTTTCAATCCTATTGCTCCAAAATTACGCCCTTTATCATGTAAACAAGATTTATTTCTTCCCCCAGGGGGTCAACCCCCCAACCAATTCAAACCAAAACCCATTCGAGATATCATTTAAAACTACCTAGATAGAAACTTTCAATCCTATTGCTACAAAATTGTGACCTCTATCGTGTAGATAATATTTATTTTTCCCCCAGGGGGTCAACCCCCCAACCAATTCGAACCAAAAACAATCTCATCCAAGATATCATACGATGCTGCCCTTTTAAAAACTTTCAACCCTTTTTCTTCAGAATTGTGCCTGTTATCTTGTAAACAAGTTTTAAGTTTCCTCCAATTCGAACCAAAAACAATCCCAAGATATACGAGACTACCTATTTACAAACTTTCAATCCTATTGCTCCATAATTGCGCCCGTTATCGTGTAAAATACATAAGCACATACATACGAACATATATATATATATATATATATATATATATATATATATATATATATATATATATATATATATATATATATATATATATATATATATATATATATATATATGAAATTGAGTTTTTGGTGCCAAGCACTATAAAATGAAACGAAAAACTATCTTGGTCCTAGGTCCAACTTTCCTAATCGCACCCATTTTAATAAGCAGGTTTTCAAAGTGAAAACCTGCTAAAAATAAGATACAGAAATCCGGAAGTGGAATATAGTATACATAATAGTTTCATACGTTTGTAACAAGAGCAATAAATTGAATCTGCTAAAATTTTTTGAAATCATTAAACTGAAAGGGATATTCATTCCATATACCGTGCCTCCCAACGGCCAACTAGGTCTGTGTTTTTTAGAATTTAAATAATTTTGTGAATTTTTAGAGTTATATATTTAATAATGAAACCGTGATTTCGATAAAACAAAATGAATAGAAATTAACAAAATTATGTAGAATCTTATTTCTATGAAAATTCATTGCTATAAGTTCTAAACCATTCATTGTTTTATAACCTTAGATACCTATATATAATAAGAAAGGGTTTGTAATATCACTTCAGTTGGAATGATGCAGCTAAAAAGTGGGAAATCACATGCGAAAATATGTTCCAAATAATGAAGAAATCATTAATTATGTTTGTTAACTCCAAATTTCCGTTGAAACGTGAAACGGAAAGTTTCATTTCAAGGACCACTATAAATATGATCATATGAACGCACATTAAGCGCAGTCAAATCCAACCATTATTTCATGTTTCGTTGTTCAGTAGAGCCAACACAACGTTTTCAAAATTATGCCGATTGTCTGTATTTTATTATTCAAGCAGCATTTGCATTTAAGTACGACTAAAAGAGTCTAAAACCTCTTAATTACCCATATCTGGATAAAGTTAGAAATTTATCGATAATGTATGAATGTTATCAATATTTAAAACTTTTTTAATCTACAACGGTGAAATTATATTAATCAGCCCTTGCTAATCTATGATCTACTTGGATATAGTCTAATAGCACTAGATATGTTGGGTTTTATTTATAGACTCCAGTATTCAGCGTTGGTGAGATTAAACGAGCAATTATATTAAACTGTAAACTCATATACCAATATATATAATAACACTTTTTTATTCACTCTATGTTGGATTTTATTTTTCTTCCTCTGTATTTAGTTTTGGTGAGATTAACACGTACTCGAAACAGTAATCTAATCTACCAATATAAATATAATATAGAAGTTTTTTTTTACTTATCTTGGATATGTTGCTTTTTATTTATTTATCGACCTCCATATTTAACTTTTCTAGTGAGATTAAATGAACAATTATTTGAAACCTTCATAAAATTCCCTAGCAAATATAATATAGAAGTTTTTTTTACTTAGCTTTATTGTCATACAAATTAATCCTATAAGGGGATTTTGTGACTCATTCAGATTAACTACAACTACTGTTAGGATGTTAGATATCTTCATTCGAGACTGTTTCTCAATTAATTCAACATTTTTTTAAAAATAATGATTTTAAGTGATGAGACATTGGTCATATAAGAAAAATATTTTCGACATATTTAAATACCCAAAATTTCCATTGTGATGTTAGATGTGACATTCTTACCAAGGAGCATATCAATAAGATTTAACTCAATGAAAGAAAGAGAATGGATACAATGGAATACCAGCTAATCTTCTGATTACTTGTGCAACTTCACATCTTGATATAACTTTTTGATAATTATTAGCAATAACAGGCTTGGTGAATCTCAAAAAATTTTAATAAATCGATTTTATTAAAAAGTAAACGTTTCGTCAAGACATTCGTGGCTTTTTCAAAACTTTTGAAATATTGAAATTTCTTTGACATTTATTGATTTGAAAAAATTTGAATATGTATTACGTGCTATTCAGTCCAATATTAACATTCAAATCTTTTATTATTAGATGGTAAGGGAAACCTTTACTCACGTAATGTTCGAAATAGGTTCAAATTATTTTGATTTTGAAAAGTCAAAAATTCGTTAACGAACTATACCGATAATTTTTGCTTTACTTGTTTAATATTTCCCAAAACTTTTTTTCTTTTTTAATGTTAATTTACTCTTTCTGAGATCTCTCGGATGGAATTAATCGCCTCCGTGGCAAAGTTTGACCAAATCTCCCATACCGGAGAGTTCAAACAATAAACCACAAATAAGTGATTTTCTTCCATAACAGAGGATTTTATTATAAAAATTTCATTAAAAACGGCTACTTCCATATAAACGAACTATACCGATAATTTTTGCTTTACTTGTTTAATATTTTCCCAAAACTAATTTTCTTTTTTAATATTAATTTACTCTTTCTGAGATCTCTCGGATGGAATTAATCGCCTTCGTGGCAAAGTTTGACCAAATCTCCCATACCGGAGAGTTCAAACAAAAACCACAAATAAGTGATTTTCTTCCATAACAGAGGATTTTATTTATTAAACTATTTTCATCTCCAAATTTTCAATCCAATACTTAGCTACGCCGTTCTGATGAGGACCAAAGAGTCCGAAACACGTGTCAACGGCTGCTTCCATATAAACGTACTATACCGATAATTCTACTCCACTTCTTTAATGTTTTCCCATAACTAATTTCTTTGTTGTTAGATAAATAGTACCCTATTATTATTATTTTCAAACATTACGTAGGTAAAGGTTTCCCTTACTATCTAATAATTACAATTTTGAATATTAATATTAGACTGAATAGCATATACAAAGCAGCCCTGTTTATTCAATTTTTTCAAATCAATAAATGTCAAAGAAATTTCAATTTCGAATGTCGTGGTGAGGCGTCAACTTTTTGATAAAATTGAGTTTTTTAAGATTCAACCAGCCTGTTATTGCTAATAATTATCAAAAGATTATATATATATATATATATATATATATATATATATATATATAAATATATATATATATATATATATATATATATATATATATATATATATATATATATATATATTTGAATTATTCTTGCCTGTGAAGTCATTGATTCGTCTTTTCTCAGACAATGCTTTTTATTTATTTATTTAATATGAGTTTATTATGCATCGCGACCTTAAGGTCCATTGTGCCTCTCATCCGGGCTGTTTTCTGTACTACGGCATCTACCTACAACTTGCCTTCTAGTTCCAGAATATCAATAAACTCCAATATCAGGTTATGGCGTCAAGGAAGTTATGTCCTCACTCCTACAATTTTCTTGACCAAAGCATTCTTTTCGTTGGCTTGCAACGATGAGGCATTTTGTAACCAGGTGAACAGTAGTTTCCTCCTCCTTCCCACAGAATCTACCCTCGTCATGTTCTAATAAACCTATTCTCATCATATGCTACCTGAGGCGACAGTGTCCTGTAAATTACACCTCCTCACTGGCTAGTGAGGAGGTGTAATTTATTCTTACTGAGACCCAGATATCTTTTGGATCTTACAGTTTCGAAGTTATACGAAGAAACATTTTGGAGTGTCCCATACCTGGAAGATTACGCCAGAGTGTATCTTTTTCGGTTACCTCCTTCTCCGGAAACTCTCTCATAGGTACATTTTCCTATACCACAGAAATGTTAAGGCCAGTAAATGGCGTTCGTGCTCCCTTTCTGACAAGTAAATCGGCCTCTTCATTTCCTGTGATTATCGAGTGGCCGGGAACCCAGACTAGAGAGATCTCGTTATTCTTGCCTATTTTACTGAGTTTCCCATGTAGGCCAAGCTACAGAGATTTAGAGTGAGCATTTTGTGCAAAAAGTGTTAGAAGAAAACCAGCTCCGCCATTGTTTGTCAAATAGTTCCACATGATATATTGATATGTTTTTCACTCGACTTTATTATTTATATCTTTGTTATTAACAATTTTATGCAAAAAAATTTTTAGTTTTCTGCTTATGAAATTGAAACTATCCGAGTAATCGTGATGGTGTCAATAGACTTATTGTAGAAAATGAAAAGACGAACAAAATGAGAGGTCGGACGACTCAATCACACCCTTAGTCTAAGGGAAAATTGGAAAAAACCGGCCAAAATGCAGTTTTTTCAAAAGTTCATAACTCGGTTATTTGAATTATAGTGTAGATCCTCCGGCCAGTATTAGCTATTGATATGAACTTCATTTGTGCGAAGATCAGAAACTGTCCTATGCATAGTTTTTGATCTGTGGTCATTTGATTATGTTACTATGTCATTTTCCAGCAGACCTGAATGCGACAGGTATGGTCCGATTTCAATTTACTAAAAAGATTTTGAAAGTAGAATTCTCATAGTTCAAAACGTTCGTCTTGGATTTTCATAAAAACGCTGAGAAATATGTAAAAAATAAAGCTGAACATGACAAAAAAAGGCCGAGCGCGTGAGAGTAGTTGAAGAGTGGGGGTTTACAATTATTATCTGACAACGTTTAGAAATTACTGTCACGTTCAAAATGCCGACGCTTTCGAATGTCATACTTCTCCTTGCCTGCTGCTCTACCCTCACTCGTCAACTACTCTCACGCGCTCGGCCGTTTTTCGTCATGTTCAGCTTTATTTTTAACATATTTCTCAGCGTTTTTATGAAAAACCAAGATGAACGTTTTGAACTATGAGAATTCTACTTTCAAAATCTTTTTAGTAAATTGAAATCGGATCATACCTGTCGCATTCAGGTCTGCTGGAAAATTGCATAGTAACATAATCAAATGGCCACAGATCAAAAACTATGCATCGGACAGTTCCTACTCTTCGCACAAATAAAGTTTATATTGATAAATAATACTAACCGGAGGATCTACGCTACAACTCAAAAAATAACCGAGTTATGAACTTTTGAAAAAACTGCATTTTGGACGGTTTTTTCCAATTTTCCCTTAGACTAAGGGTCTGATCGAGTCGTCCGACCTCTCATTTTTTACGTCTTTTCATTTTCTACAATGAGTCTATTGACACCATCACGCTTACTCTGATAGTTTCAATTTTATAACCAAAAAATTTTTTGCATACAATTGTTAATAACAAAGACATAAATAATAAAGTCGAGTGAAAAACATATCACTATATCATGTGGAACTATTTTACACACAATGGCGGAGCTGGTTTTCTTCTAACACTTTTTACATGAAAAAATCTCTGTAGCTTGGCCTAATGGCACTCCCATATCAACTTGGAATCGATGACATGGGAGTCAGTGCTTTGATAGAAGCTTGACTATCAGAATGGATAGCTATGTTGCATTTCTGATAGTGTCTTTCTGGGTTTATATCTACACATCTTTCGATTGCCATTCAGGCAATAACAGACCATTTGAGTTTGAGAACCTGCTCTATTAAACAGTCATGAAAATCGTGACTTTCACAAGTTTTGTCCTTCAATTTTAATTAGTAATTTTTTTTTGATGAAAATTAATAATAGAAAATAAAACTTTTATGAAACAATATTACAAGGTATTTTACCAATATATTATTTACAAAAGTGTGTGAAATTTTGAGTTATCATTTAATTCCATATCATAGAATTATTAGAGAAGGCATTAATTTAAGTCACTCCGATGCTGTTAGTTTTGAAAATCTCATGAAATAATAGAGTGATGGGCACTAAATCGTGACAGACCATATTCAAAAACCATTTTCATGTCCATGTCCCATTACTGCAGAAGGTAATGCAAATTATGACCATAATTGAGAAAAATATATTGGAATCATCATTCATTATACAGGGTTATTCACGTTATTCGACACGAAGAGTTATGGCTGAAGTATTTGATTTTATGAGAAAAAATTTCTTCAGGATAAACAGGGAGCTAGCAGCACTAAATTTTAAAAATATTTTTATGTTGTACAGGGTGTGCCAAAAACACGAAAAGTATCAAAGTTGGTATTTTTTAAATGGAATACCCTGTATATTATTTCATTTTTGGATTTTACGATGAAAACAAATGACAGTTTCATTGAGATTTAATTCACCTGAACCTTACGGTTTTTGAAATATCTCGTATTTTGTGAAAATGTAGTATCAGTTTTAACGCTTAGACTCTCAACTGGTGGTTTCTTGTTTTTAACCAAATTAATGAAGCCTACTAACTGGAACAAACTCACAGATGTAAAATTTAATTGTCTACACGTTTTCAAATAGAATGCAAATTTTCATCTTAAAAACTGATTTTATGAAATCAATCATTCATCAAATCGCCTATGGCCTTTTGTGAAATTAGAATTGATTGAAAGAAACATCAAGATCATAATATATGCGTTTATCTCTCAATATCTTAAATGTTATGTACTGGTTCAAATTATGAAGGAAAAAAAAATTATGGATATGAAACAAGCAAATATTTTATATCAAGCGTTCAAAATGGCGACCATCAGACACAAACGTGTCCTTTTTATAAAACCTTTAGCAACATCTAATAACATACGCGGGATAACTTTTAGAAAAGCTTCTCTGATACTCTGTTTCCATTGGCGACTTGGTAAAATTTCTTAAAATTAGTTTGCAAAATGGAAATGCTCATTTTATGTAAAAACGCGATAGGCAATTAAATTTCACATCTGTTGGTGACATAAAAAATGGGGCGATCCATTTAAGTTAAACAAGGAAGTGCTGTTTGAAGATTGCAATAATTTAACCTTTATTTTTACACACCAAGTATAAGTAAGTCAATATTTCACAAGTGCAGTATAATACACATCTCCAACAACATCAGACAATATAAAACAGCGTATCAGAGAAGCTTTTCTAAATGTCAGCCCGCGTATGTTCTCAAATGTTGCTAAAGGTTTTATAAAAAGGATACTGTTGTTTTTATAGTCTGATACTTCACCTTTATCTAAGAGTGAATTTGTGGATCACCATACGATAAATAATAATAAATAGAGTCTGATGGTCGCCATTTTGAACACTTGATATAAAATATTGTTTGTTTCATATCCATAATCTCTTTTTTCATAATTTGATCTAGTACATAACATTGAAGACATTGAAAAATAAACGCATATATTATTATCTTGATGTTTATTTCAATCAATTCTGATTTCTCAAAACGCCATAGGCGATTTGATAAATGATAAATTTCTTAAAATCAGTTTGCAAGATGAAAATGTGCATTCTATTTGAGAACGTGAAGAGATATCGATTGGAATGTATTCAGGTATTCGATAGACAATCAAATTTTACATCTGTTGGTGACATAAAATACGGGATGTCCCATTCTAGTTAAACAAGTTACTGACGTTTGAAGATTGCAATTATTTTACGTTTATTTTTACACACGAAATCTAAGTTAGTCAATATTTCACAAGTGCTACATAAAGTTTGTTCCAGTTAGTAGGCTTCATCATTAATTTTTTTAAAAACAAGAAAACACCAGTTTAAGCGTTAAAACATACTACATTTTAACAAAATACGAGGTATTTCAAAAAATCATAAGGTTTAGGTGAACTAAACCTTAATGAATCTGGCATTTGTTTTCATCTCAAAATCCAGAAATGAAATAATATTTAGGGTATTGCATTTAAATAATACCATCTTTGATAGTTTTCGTGTATTTGGCACACCCTGTATAACATGAAGATATTTTTTAAATATAATCCTGCTAGGTCCCTATCCATCCTAAAGAAAAAATCTTGATAAAATCAAATACTTTAGCCAACACAACTTATACCAAGGTGAGATCAGTATTTGACGCTTTAAACGGCCCTCGTTATCTACAAGTATATATAGTCGAAGTATTGAAAATTAGAGTGACGTTGTATCCCGTAATCATCAGAACCAAAACTCAACGATTTGTTCTACTGTGTTATTCGAATAAACCTATTTTCTGATAGATATTTTCAAGTATGTTTCCTGAATTACCAATAATAGTTATCCTTCTGATAAACTTTATCATCAATCCATTCTGACATTCAATTTATATGATTTTTGTTGTACAGTGTTAAAACAAATATATTTTTGTATTGAATATTTGTTTCGGCGAAACGAATACCTACTTCGTTGTTGAAACTATATGATTTACATTATGATAAGCTGACAACTTTATTAGGAAGATAAAATTGCATAAGATGAGATAGGTAATTTAAGTAAAATAGAAAATATTAAGAGGAATATGTCACTTTAGTGAATAATAAAGAAATATGGGACGTAATATTGAACACAACTGGTATAATGGGTAGTTCAGGAGCAGGAAAAACCATGCTTATGGACAGTTTAGTTGGATACGCGTAAGTATGTATACAGAGCCGGATTAACGTCTTTGGGGCCTATAGGCTGAAAAGTGGTAGGGGCCTCGTTAAGGGGACAAAAATTATTTTGATTTTGAAAAGTCAAAGAATAGGGTACTTTTCAAAATCAAAATAATTTGAACCTATTTCGAACATTACGTGGGTAAAGGTTTCTGTGGTTTCCCTTACCATCTAATAATAACAGATTTGAATGTTAATATTGGACTGAATAGCATGTAATAAATAACAAAGAACGGCCACAGCCGAAAAATTTTAGTGAAACATAGTAGTCTTTTTCTATTCAAATTTTTTCAAATCAATAAATGTCAAAGAAATTTCCTTTTTTCAAAAGTTTTGATAAAGCCACGAATGTCGTGGCGAAACGTCAACTTTTTAATAAAATCGAGTTTTTTGAGATTCAACAAGCCTGTTATTGCTAATAATTATCAAGAGATTAGAAATATTTCACAGGCAACAACAATTCGAATAAATATATATATATATATATATATATATATATATATATATATATATATATATATATATATATATATATATATATATATATTATATATACATATATAAACTAATAAAGATTTATTTCAGATCTTTGGGTTTTATGTGGAATGGTATAAGAAATTAGACTGATTTAATAATCTATTCAGCAAGGAGAAACAATGTAAAAATAAGTAATTAACTATAACAAAACACAATCGTTGGGGTCTCTCTTGCCACCATTGATGTTGAATTTGACATAGATAGCCACACTTCCGGGTTTCTACTAGAAAAAAACACGATCATAGAACATTCGCCTCCTTTCTGTTCGGAACAAAAATGTTTCTTCCTATACTCCCACCTTTTGTTACGCAGAGTAGTTTCCTCATATTGTGTTTTCAAACTAGTAACACCAAGTTTGATCTGAGTCTCTGGAACTGTATTCTTGGTAAGGGTTTTGTTAATATGTCAGCTTCCTGGTCTTTGTGTTTACGTAATTTGGTTTATATCTCCCACAATCACAATGTTCACGAATGAACTTGAATTTAACATCAATATGTTTCGTTCTTTGATGAAATTCAGGATTTTATAATGAGTTTGATAGCACTCTGGTTATCATCATTAACTGTGTTTGGTCCATGCAGGTCTTCTTGAATGTCAGACATAAATTTTCTCAACCAAAATGGCCTCTTTTGTAGCTTGTGCAGCAGCAATGAATTCGGATTCTGTTGTTGAAAGTGAAACTGTTGGCTGGAGTTTGCTTACACCATGTTATCGGACCTCCATTTAACTTGAAGAGATATCCTGTCGTAGAACGTCTTGTTTCTTTATCACTTGCAAATCTGCATCACTGAAACCTTTCAGTGTTCCTGTATCATTTTTGTACAGTATGCCGTAGTTGACTGTCCCCTTCAAATAGCGAATTATCTTCTTCACCATATTCAATGAACTGTAGAGTAGTTGTTTAGGAAACGACTAACTACTCCCACCGCTTGTGCAATGTCGGGTCGAGAAACATCGCTAAAAACATTTTAGAGAACCAACTGCTTGTCTATATGGAATGAGTTGATCCCCTGATTTCACTTAATTCATCATTAATGTTTGAATATGAATTAACATCCATCATTGGTACACTTACAGGATGAGCATCTTCTTGTCCAAATTTTCTTGATTATTTGTCTTGTGTAATTTTCTTGGCTTAGAAACATTGTTCCCTCCTCTATATCATGCTGAATTTCAAAGACCTACAAAATAATTTGCATTTCCAATGGTAAATTTCAAAACAGTTTTTTCAACTCTTCTAACACAATATTTATGGGTTAGACTTGTCTGAAGAAAAATATTTAGTCCATCATCACCATAAATAATTAACAGAACTATGAAATTATTAACATAACCTTTGTAAACACATTTATCAGCATCTGATTGAGTAAAACCAAAATTCTCTAAGAATGAATTAAACTTTCGATTCCAACATCTGGGTGCTTGCTTTAGCCCATAGAGTGATTTCTTTAGCTTACAAACAAGATTGGTAGTTCTGTCATAGAGTCAAGTGGAGGAATCATATAAACTTCTCATCCAGCTCACCATACAAAAATGAGTTTTGATGTCAAACTGCATGTAGTTGTATTTTTTGTAGTTCGCCAAAGAAAGCAACAATCTTATCGAGTCATATCTTGGTTGTTGGAGCAAAAATTTTCCTTAAAATCTATACCTTCTTTTTGTTTGAAGCCTCGTGCACATAATCTTGCTTTAAATTTTGAGGATGTGCCATCTGGTGGCCTTTTAATCTTGAAAACCCACTTGCTATCTATTGGTTTCTTACCTTCAGGCAACGATACCATCTTCCAAGTTTCATTTTTCTGAAGTGCTTCTATTTCTTCTTTGATTGCAATCTTCCAGTTTTCTTTATCTTGGCATCTCATAACTTCCTCATAGGTTTCTGGAAGATCTTCTCCAACTGATACCGTACAATGAGCCATGTACAATTCAAAATCTTCATACCTGGCTGGTGCTTTGATTCTTCTGCTTCTCGTTTCTGTTGTTGAGTCACCTTCATCTTGTTGATCGTTTTGATCTATAACATTATCATTAGAATTAGTTTCTACAAGTATTTCTCTAATGTCAGTTTTGTTTTCTTCATACTTAAAATCTGATTCATCAAATACAACATCTCGTGAAATTATTATTTGATTTAGTTTAGGATCCCAGAGTCTGTAACCTGGTCCACCATTACCCTACCATAAACGCCTCTCCCTCGTGGTTCCAATTTTATTTTTCGTGGTAGCTTGTAGTACCAAGCCTTCGAACCAAAAACTTTTAGTCTATTTGGGTCATTTATCCTACCAAACATTTCAGCAGGTATCATGCTTCTTCTTTCTTCAAGTGCTTTTGTAGGTGAAACGATTTATTTGATAAACTGCACATCTTACAGCTTCACCCCAAAGAATTTTGGTAGGTTTGTGTCAATGAACATGCACCTTACCTTGTCAAGAATGGTTCTGTTCATTCTTTCTGCAACAGAATTTTGCTGAGGGTGTATATGTACAAGTAAATTTCTTGTTTCAGACCGTTAGATTCACAGAATTTCTTAATTTTAAAGCACTAAAATTCTTTCCCATTATCAGATCTCAATCGTGATACCTTGATGTTTTCCTTTTGCAACTCTAAAACATATTAATAATATAATCTTCAGCTTCACTCTTATTTCTTAACAGATAAAAAAACTGTAAAATGAGAAAAGTCATCTATAATTGTGAGTAATACCTCTCTTCATTCATTGTTATTGTTTTGTGATGGTCCCCAAATATCTGTATGCAGAAGTTCACCTTTCCTTCTCGATCTCTTTTCAGTGCTTGATTTGAAGGGCTTTCTTGTGGCTTTACCTTTTCTGCATGAGGAACACACATCATTTGAAAAAGGTAGGTTCAAAGCTCTAATCCTCTTTTATTTAAATGTCCAAGTCTCAAATGCCAAATGTTTTCATTCTTAACTAACATGCAAGAATCTGATTTATGTTTTTGCAGTTGAAGTTCAACTGTGTGCAACCCTCTCTCAAAATTACACAATATAAATTCTTCTCGAATAATTATTTTAGCTTGATTTTTCTCGAATTCTACTTTGTAACCTGCATCATTAATTTCTGCACTGAGAGCAAATTAAAGCAAAGTTTTTCTACTATTAGGGCATTTATTGTTATTTTAATCCTTGGAAACATTACTTTAAGTTTTCCCTTTTTGACAGCATGCATTTTTTCACCGTTAGCTATTTTTATTATATGTGGCTCAATAATCTGTATTTCACACATATGTTCTTCAACTTCCCCACAAACTAAATGTTGTGTTGCACCTGAATCTATAATGAATTTTATGGTACTCACATTTTCCTTTCGATTTACCTAATAATGCTGTAGCTGAGGTTGTGGCTATAAATGAAAATTTCATTTTCTTCTTGCTTGCAGACATTTGCTTTTTCATTGTTATTTCTACCTTCCCCTTTGTTGTGAACTTTTGCTTGTTTTCATGCTTTTGGCTCCTCGATTTACTTCGGCACTGTGCAATGAAGTGACCAGTACGTCCACACCTAAAACATTTTTTGTTTCATTAGATTTTTCTTTGCTAAGAAAAGAACATTGCTCTTCTCTGGGCTTGTTTCCATCGGTCATTTTCAGTTCTGCGTCTAGCAGCTTACTTTTGACAAAATCAACAGTTAATTTTGCCTCTGTTGTCTCTAGGACAGTTATAACAGTTTCGTACTTCTGAGAAAGAGTTAATGAAAGATGACATACCTTATCGTCCTCTTCCAACTGATTACCTGTTGATTCTAGTTCTCGAATGAGTCCATCAAACTTGATAAAATGATCTTGGAGTTTCTCATTTTCATCACATTTTAAAGTTAATAACTTCCTTCTTACATACAATCTTGACAGTGTGCTCTTCCTTTCGAATATATTTTTCAGAGAAGATATCATCTCAAATGCCGAGTCAGCATTCCTCACATATTCTATATGCCTATCAGTAATACACTGGACGATGATTGATCTTGCTCTAGCATCATTTTTAGCGACTTCCTGCTTTTGTTCGTTTGAGAGACCTGTTAAGTTAATCTTCGCCTCCACAACTTCTCTACATTGCTTTTCATCCAGTAAACATTTGAGCCGGAACAACCAGTTAGAAAAATTTCCATCATTCAGTTGTAGAATGGGATTAGCAGAACTTGCCATGCTTCCACTCGCCATTTTGTTGGTCAGCGTCACTGGGATTTTTCAATGAAAAACTTCCTAATACCAATCGTGAACTGGGCCCATAACCTTTTGGGTTATGTGGAATGGTATAAGAAATTAGACTGATTTAATAATCTATTCAGCAAGGAAAAACAATGTAAAAATAATGTAATTAACTATAACAAAACAATCGTTGGGTCTCTCTTGCCACCATTGATGTTGATTGACATAGTAGCCACACTTCCGGGTTTCTACCATAGAAAAAAACACGATCATAGAACATTCGCCTCTTCTTGCGGAACAAAAATGTTCTTCCTATAAGATCTTAAAATAGTTACTAAAACTTTCAAGATATAAAATTATTCAAAACTTATTAATTATGAACACAAATGAAAAATTCCCAGGCTCTTCAGCAACACAACAGACAACAGTTCAGTCTCTGTCCTAATGAGAAAGTAAGAGGTTATAACTCGCCCTCATGCAGACATTCGGGAGTATTGTTATATGCTTGCATACTTTGAAATACAGTGATTATGAATTTCAGCTTTAATTCCACACCAGTTTGAATTAGTCTATTCTGAACCTTGTATATAAGTTTCATACGTCTTTAATTGGTTTATTTTAAAGTAACTGTACTGTTTATAGGTATAGAATGTTGGTGAGAGTAGTTCATTGCAAAGATAACCTTCATTGATTTGTTTCGCAATCCTTGTAGTTTACTGAGCGTCTCATCAGCAGCATTACCCCAGCACGTGATCTTAGGTATGGTTCTACAAAGCTGTTGTATATCAGATATATGAAATTTTTATTAAACCGCTCAGTTGTACCAAAGCTAGGGACCACTTTATGTACAAGACTGTGTTTTCTATGCTTACGGTCGGCTGACCGTATTGCCCATAGCCAGTTGCAAAAAAATTCGTGAAAACCATACTGTCTTTGACCACATTTGAAAGTCATATTCACAAAGTTTGGTAATCTAAGCTTGATTAATTTTTCTAGTATTTTACTAAATGTGCCCTCTTTTGTACACTGGAACAATTTTTGCTGTCTTCAACTCTTCAGGGTATATTAAACTTATTAAAACACTATTCACTAGTTCTACTATTTTTTCCATAATAATGTCGAAAAGTTTAATTATATCTTTTTTAGTAATATTGTCAGATCCTAATTCGTTATTGCGCTTCATATCATTTATTTCCTTGAATATTTTGTAGGTGTCCGTTGGTTGTAAACTTATATCTTCTTCGAATTATACTTTGTAGAGCTGTTGTCTAGGAGTCTAGGGTTCTGCTTTATACTTACTAATTTTGCCCATTTATCATTTTTAATGGCCCAGGTGTTTTAAATCTCGTTTTTTTGATTTGGTGGGACTAATGATTGCAAAGAAAATGTGTAATGAAGAGTAGGAAGAAGCGCGTTCTTCAACTTATATATGAGTGGTATAAGAACGAGAACACCAATATAATGTTTAAAAAGAGAGAGTAGACAGAGGAATAAGTAACAGTTATCAACCTTGCAATTTCTTGCAATGCCATGCTGCATTTCTAAATACGGTTTGAAATAATTATTCATACCTAATATATAATACTGAATGCATAAGTAGTTCGTTGTTTTCGATCTTAATGGGGTTGCGTGTGGTTTTACGGGCGGCCGACGCTCGCATTCTGCCCAAAATTTAGGGAAAGTGTTTGTAAAAATGAACACGAAGATGGGGCCCATAACGCCCTGTGGGACGACCGAAATAACGATGAAAGGCCTAAGCGTGATGCAAATCGCCAAAATTGAACGTTAAAAACTTCGCTGATCAGACCTCTGCTCACACAATAAATGATATAGTTCTCTAGAAGATTCTCGTTCACTGGTTTATAGCTTTCAATACCTACAATTACACCACCTTCATTTACGAAAATATTTACCTATAGGAAGACGTATTCATTGCTTTGAACACATTCGTCGGCTAATCTACATTATATGGTATATTTAGACTAACTGGTTCATAACATTTTTTATTTGGAAAATAATTTTGGTGATCGCTAGTGTAACTTGTAATGCAAATGTTTTTGTCTGCCGAATATCACAAGGAATTAAGTTTTCACTTATACAGGAGCTATCATTTGCTATTCGTTTGATACTGACATGCCATTAATTTATATAATGAGCACTGAAGACACAATAACTAGTACAAACTAAATACTATGTGAAATTTCTTCAATCAATACCCAATTATTTTCAGGAAAATGTTATTCTAGGTCAAATTTTGAGGACTACTGTAAAATTCGTTCGATAATTTTCATCATTATGCGAACTCAATTTGATAGGAGTACTAGGCTGAACACTACTACCAAAATGAAAAGATTAGTTTGACTAAAATGCCACTTAAAATTAGCAAGATGTAATTGGCATATCTAGAAAAGTAACTCAATTTTCTATGTTGAAATTATCATTTAATCTACAGTAGATGACAGCTGAGCCGCCGTTTGAATGACGACAAGTGTTTTGCAATTCAAAAATGATATCCTGAATTTTTAATCATTTTGATTAGTACGTTATAAAATAAAAACCACAATTCGTGTTTTTCCTTAAAAATATTTACAGAGCAAACAAACTTTAATTTCGAAATAATTCGATATATTTTTTTCCTATTTCGTTTGGTACACTCGCCAAGATATGTTTATTCTTTAGTCTAACAATGAACGCAGCTGTTCAGACATGAAAATAGATCGAGGGTTAATCCCAAAGCTCGCTCTTGTTGAGAATGCAGCCGGACGGTGCGGTGCGTTGATGAAGGGAAGAAGGGTAGGCTACATGCTTTATCTATGTGTGAGGGAAGCGGACTACTTGAGTTATGGGGAGGAACACCTTTAGCCAGATCATAGGATATACTTGTTTGTACAAGTGCATAAAGGATGGGTGAAAAGGATAATACAAGAAAAAGAGGAGGTGAGGTGAGATCCAGAAGATAATTACTGACCTAGCAATCGCCAATCTAAGTTTGCAATCACTGACCTACCTATGCCTTGAGGCTGAGAATAAGTATATTACACTACAAGGGCAGAAAGTTTGAGATTCCTGCACTGCGCAGGCTTTGCCTCGGGCATTATGGCGCTCAGTGCAGGGCTCTCAAACTTCCTGCCCATCTGGTGTATACTATTTTTCTTGCTACTTGGTTGGAAGTACGTAGTGTCGGCCCTGTTTCCACGGCAGAAACGCTAATTTTTATGCCTTGGTCAAGCAGTGCGCGCGCTATCTAGACTCGAGTCGAAGCCGAGGGTTTCTGCCGTGGAACCGGGGCCGAAAGTACGTACTTTCGACCGAGTAGTAACAAAAAACTCATTGCAGACTAATCGACTCCGAGGTCTCCCGACTACTAATAGTGCTGAATGCTCACGACTGTTAAGGCCCCTACACACGGGCGTCGATGTCTTAATACATCAACATGCATCCAAGAACGTGCAACCAATGACGTTCATATGGATGCGGACAACGAACGTTTTTGAATGCACAACCCGGATGAATGCCGCGTTGATGTTTTCAGGATTCGCTTGAATTTTTGGATGCGCATTCCAAGGAATGCATTCAAGTCTCTACGTGCGGATGCAAATTACCGAGGAGTCTTCAGTTTTTAAAGCAGTAGCGGCGGTTAAGTTTATGAAATAATTTGTTACTGCAGTAAGTATTTAAAATGATAAGTTAAATATTTCACGAATTTGTATAATATTTACTGAAAATATTTGCAAATTGTTTCATTGGTATGTCTGACTGCAGAACAATGTCCCGGGAATTTCTACGGGAACTTGTGGAGTTGTACAGGGACCTACCCTGCTTGTGGCAGACAAAATCAAAGCACTATTTAGACCGAAATAAAAAAAATTAAGCATGTAAAATATTGATAGCGAAGCTGCAAATCATTCAACCAAAGGCTACAAAAAGTACTGTTGTCGCTAAAACCAATAGTCTTCTTGGTGGGTTTTGGAGATAAAATGAAGAAGTTTTTATCTCGAAGTTAAGTGGTATGGTGAAGCTTTCGGAGATATTAAAGTAGTGAATTTCAAATCTTGGTAATTTCTTGCAGTAATTTCTGCAGTTATTGCCAATCTCATCATTGTGTCTTCACGTTTTATTAATGGAATAACCATGTCCAAGAGTTACGAATAGGTTCCTTCGTCCATCCTTACGTAATTACGAGAGTTCCCTAGTTCTAACCTCCATTTTTCTAACAGGTGAATGTGTGAAAAATTTTATCGTTTCAGAAACCAACCTGTAGACCACATTCGGCGACGATTTTCATTTTCCTTTTTCTTTGTACACGCCACTGCCACCAGAGCTAAATATTCCTCCTGCTCAGACATCTGGCCAAACAGTTTAGCAGACTTGCGCGTTTTTGGATGCACGTCGATGTATTAATACATCGACGTCCGTGTGTAGCCCGCCGGAAGGTTACACATGGACGTCGATGTTAAATTCAGCAATTTGATAATTTTTTTTCTTCGCATATAGAAAGTGCAATTGGTATTAAAGATAAGTTGTTATATTTCTTAATAACTATATTTCTTCGTTAAAATAAAAATGGATGCAACGTTAACAAGTTGACTTCACACACGCATTGTATATCAGAGGTGGAGTGACCGTGCAGGTTTCGAGCCCTGGGATGGGCGTGGTTGTTTGTGTATGTCTATGAGTTTCAGTCGTTCAAATGATTAAATAATTTGGTAATGCACAATGTTTACAGGCAGATCGGAACTGGCGTGAAACTGTAGGTCCGTAGTGAGAAAAATTAACATCTTCTGTATTTTATTTTTATATCGCATCTAGTGGGACGGTCAACGTCATTCTTTGCGCTTGATGTGCTTCACCGTTGAATTTTACACTGGAAGTGGAACAGTTTTTCATTATTTCGTGTGAATAACCTTCAGGAGAGGCATTTAGACTACATAATTTTATCTTTCATATCCACTCAAATCATCAGAACTCTAACCGGCTAATTTGAATCAAATTAGGAATAAATGTACATATAATAAAACACTGGCTAGTAATAATTTCATGACATATTTAAAATTTTTTTACATGAATCATGTTTCAATAGATTTCATCTTCTTCAGATGCTATTTCGTTATCATCTGAAGAAACTGTTGTTCATCGAACGTGCACTATACACCATTATCTTTTCGAATAAATACCCAGTGTTTCGTTAGTATTAAATTCAGCAATATTTTTGGGAATTGATTATTCAAGATAAATTCACTTTCTAAGCCAACGGCAAATTTCATTTCTAATTAAACTGTAAGCAAATATAAAATTTTATAAATTTGAAGATAGTGATTTTTTAATAGGTTCCTTAGCTTGTCCCCGTTTCCACCTAGTGTCTGGATATTATTGAAGTTAATGATCGCTAAATTGCATGTCTTTTGTTGTGCTTAAATACTTCTTCCTTCCATCAATTCGTGTGTGGAATTAATAAGATGTTTTCACATGTGAGCGTATTGCAAAGTGTAAATGATTTAATTGAATGGTGATATATATATATATATATATATATATATATATATATATATATATATATATATATATATATATATATATATATATATATATATATATATATATATATCAATATAATTATTAGTAATAACAGGCTTGGTGAATCTCAAGAAACTCTATTTTATAATAAAGTTAATTTTTCGCCACGATATTCGTGTTTTTTTTAAAACTTATGAAATATTGAAATTTCTTTGACATTTATTGATTTTAAAAATTTGAATAGTTAAAAAAAGACTACTATGTTCCATCAAAAATTTATATTATAGATATATAGTTGATAGAAGATATATATATATATATATATATATATATATATATATATATATGTATATATATATATATATATATATATATATATCTTCTATCAACAACGGCAAGCTATTGATGTTATCGTTCGTCACGAAATTCGTGACTTTTTTAAATACTTTTAAATAGTGAAAGTACATATCAATAATTTTTGTTTAACACAATTAGACTGCTATTTCCTTTTAAATTATTATGGTTTCGGTTAAATATCATTAACATACTAGTAGTAGTAATTTTTAGGTATCACCCTTCATTTAAATTAATCTTTATTGTCCCACTCTTCTATGATAATTTAGTCTCTGAAGCAGGTGCCTGCTTGAAAAGATTAAGTACTCTGTTTTAGGATATTGACTTTCTAGTTATGTGGAGACAAACTATTCTGCAATAAGCCATCCAGATGCATGATCATCTGTTATTATTTAATTTTAAGTTCGTCTATGTAGTACAAATTACTTGATTAATAGAACTGCGTTGAATTCATATCAGCGAATAAATTGACCTAAAACGTCTTCTTCCTTCCAATAAGGTCAAATAATATTATTAACGCTATTACATATAAGTAGGTTAATTAAAATTCTTAGAGACTAGTGTTATTCCCTAATGCTTAGACTGATACATTCTACACTACTAAACGTATAAGAAAGAAAAAGTTGAAAACAACCCTCGAATTTTCTAGGATTAATTGCGAATTGCCAGTAATTTTTTGTGGATTCGGCCAATTTTTAACGGAATCTTGGGATTCGGTCCGACTAAAGCTCGCAATTCAGTCGAGATGAAGAGAGTCGTTTCGCCCTCAGTGCAATTGAAAAATTACGTGTAGTAGCCTGCGCGGCGCGAAAGGGCGCAGTATGGTAAGGTCGCGGGTGGAATTCTTTACACGATTTCGGCTTTTTACTGAGTCTAAATCAATTAAGAAATGCTTGGAATTGGATTTAGGTAAAAAGTATCTTTCCTTCAGAACAGATTTCTTTTAGGCGCCTTGAAGTAGGAATTGACTGGTAGAAATCGTCACGTAAGGAAAAAGCGTTATGTCCGCTTCATGCGATTTTCTCTCTCTCTCTCTCTCTCTGTGCCTATGTGCGTGAGGGTGTTGTGATTCGAGCAGACAACCTTATCTAAGAATTCGTTATATAACAGCCGAATTTCCTCGGAAACAGATGGTTATCGGCACGCTGTGTCAGAACATATTGAAATAGGAAGTGATTTATTTATCGCATTGATGGGATGCGAAGATCTCGGATTTCCCACAGAAAACATAAAATACCCATAACACACAAAACTTGTAATTATCTTTCCCTGCTTTCTAAACAATACGAATTTGACAATTTCAAATATACTCATTTCTATGACGCTTTGTAAGCACAAATATGAAAGTTCAATACATTAATGAGAATAAAATCCGGACACCCTACCGCGAAGCACTAGGAATGATAAAACCCCTAGGAGCATGTGCTTGTCGTCAAAATGTTTTGAATGTATTATATAAATTAAAAAACTACACATTAAATGCTATCATTCCATTTCATTATTGTAAAAATTGGTTTAGGTTTAAGATTTATAGATAGCACCACATGTCTATGGACAAAAAAAATCTGAAAAACGCTATAATTTTTTCATTCTTCGTGGGGAAAAATTTTTGAAAACACTTTTCTCATGAAATCATATGTGTTTTATCGATGTCCGTTGGAATTTTCCAAATTGGACCAGCTACTATATTTTTGTCGTGAGACTTTAACCCCTTAGCTTCGTCTCGGGGTAAAAATTTATATATTTGCTTTTATTATTGTAAGTTTGCAATGAATAATAAATATAAGGAACAATTTAAGTATTGCAAAAAGAAACTATTTATATAAGACACGGCAATAAAATGCCATCGATTGTAGATGAACCTAGGGTGACCAGATGGCTGAAGTGGAAAAAACGGACATCTCTCCCGTTACCCCCCCCTCACCTACGCTTCACCATGTATCCAAGTAGACAGCGACACGATTCACAGTAAAAAAAAAAGGCTCGCTAATTTTGAACACTAAGCTCAGCCTAGAGATTTTACGAAAAGCTCGCTAAATTCTTCGAGCTTTAATGAAAATCTATACGCTACACCTAGTAATTTTCATCCAAATTTGTATGAAAATCACTGGAAGCTAGAAGTTTTACCAAGAGCTGGTGAAATTCACGAAGATTGTAAAATCTCCCGGTTTAGCCTAGTGTTTAAAATTGGCGAGGCTGAGCCTGGAGATTTTACTAGCAGCCAGTGAATTTCAGGGAAGAGCTTAAAATTTTTGGAATTTATGTAATAATTTTATAATTAATAGACGCATTTTATCGTATTATGCGTGCTAAACTTATTGCGCGTCCTTTATACGTGTCGAGACAAATTGCGAGAGCGGGCGCTTTTGAATGTGAAGTTTGGAAACTTATTTCGTCAAAATTATAGGCGCAACCTATTTTTTCGTCAAAAACGCGAAAAATACGGACATTTTACAAAAAAATACGGACTAACGGACACAGAGCTGAAAAAACGGACGTCTGGTCACCCTAGATGAACCTAGGATGGTATTGAAGTAAATGATGATAAAAGTACAAGTACAGATTTTAATTCCAAAACATGATGCATATTTACATCTGGTCAAGTTGTGAATTCCATTGAAATAATAAACATCGTCGATTACGTGATCCACGCATGTCATGCAAATTCGTGTTCTATTGTTGATACTCACTGGGGTAGGAACGTTTATTTTAAGGGAGAACCAACAGAAGAAAACGAATAATTCGTGTTACACGCGTCGTGCGCCGTGTAGCCATAGAAGTCATATATTTGAAATTGAAATTATCTGGCAATGAAATTATTATCTTTGATATCATTGTTCTGATTGAATCAGCTATTTATTTCGTTAATTTGAAATTGTTAAACTGTCAATTTCATAGATTCAAAAGACACTGAAATTGACCTTGAAAATTTGAAGGCAATAAGTGACACTTCACTTAAAATATTCCAATATCATTTCTTTAACAAATGAAAATATTTGATGGGAGAGTTGTCTAATAGGTGAAATAAGTACATCGTAGTTTGCTTTGGACCTATAATATAAATATTAAAAATTACCTAGTTTTTAGGATATTTTGATGGATATTTCTAATGCATTCTAACAATCAAGATTTTCATATATATATATATATATATATATATATATATATATATATATATATATATATATATATATATATATAATATATATATAATATATATATATATATATATATATATATATATATATATATATATATATATATATATAGAACACCCTTTTGGATGCGAAAGCTAAGGAACATAGATTCTTTTTCTGATGATAAATTTGAGGTGAAGCACTTAAAATCATAATTATACATAGAAAGAAACTATAGTTTTGTGATAATCTGCTGGAAATAATTATTTCTTAACACGATGGAAATGCAAATTGTTCAATCATTGAAAATCAATAACGTAGGACCAAATTAACAACAATGAATATAAGTATAGTTACTATTCAAGGGGTTCTCAACCTAAACGAACAAAGTTGGTTTACGAACAATTTTTAAATTTCTTTTCTTTGAATCGAAGTAACCTTTATGGGAGGAAATTCACATTAAGAAATAGGAACACGTTTATTTAAAATTAATTTCCACTATATTCACAATTGAATGACAATTGTTTCGACAACACAGTGTCTTCATCAGATTTGCAACTAAATCTGATGAAGACACTGTGTTGTTTGAACAATGGTCATTTAATTCTAAATATAGTGAAAATTAAGTTCAAATAAACATGTTCTTATTTCTTAAAGTATAAAATATTTGTCGAAACATGTCACCCCTTCCTCGACTCTTAAGGGCTCAGAATAATCAATATATTAAATTCAATATTAATTTTCCTCGATTATAATAATTGCGGGAAGTCTAAAACCTGTCACTTCGTTCAGATTTTTTGTGATCATATTTAACTACCTATACTTAAATATGGGTATTTTTTAGTATTTACAGAATTGCTCACTATTTACACTTCTCAATGGAATATCCTCATTTCGAATGTACATATTTACGGCATATTTGTTCACATGTTGAATTTCTCAATGAATATCTAACGAAAAAGAAGAAATCATTTGAATTTTCAGTCAAGGAATACATTTCCTCGCATTCGTGAATCGAGTGATAACTCGATATAAGTTGATATAAAACTAACGTAAATATCAAAATGAGGAAGCTATATATGAATAATTTTCAGATAATTAATTCATTGAAATGCTATTATTATCTATGCATTCCTTTACTCCAGCGGTTCTCCACATTTTGTTTATCGCGTACCACCATAAGGAAATTACATAAACTATAGTACCACCAACATTTGAAAAAAAAATGTTTCATTTTATTAATATTTGTATTCAATAAAAATTTTTTTTTTAATTTAAAATAAAATATATTTAAAAGTTAACATGCTTGGATTCAAAATGACCTTCAAGTAAAAATGGTTTCATACTTTGATTCTAGAATAATTCGCAACAAATAACGCACTGAGGTTGAGGGTCCATTTAATTTTCATTCCAAGTGAAGTTAAATGGTAAATAACTCGACTCGTACATTCTGGTAGCTCTTTGTTCCTTTTCAGAATTACTACTAGTGTTAGTAGTGGTAAGTAAGCAATAATAATGAAGTTATGGAAGAGACCTTATATTTTGCGTAGATACCAGCTGGTGTTCTTCAATGTACCATCAGTGGTACATGAACCACAGGTTGAGAACCGCTGCTTTACTCTATTTACACAAAACTGATTGTCTTTATCGCAGATGACTTTCTGAACCGGTATTCGAATAAAAACGTTCAAATCGAAAGTTGAGACTATTGGAATAAGACTATCAAAATACTTGATAAAACCGGATTTAATAATTGAGTATAAGTAATATATTCGTTTCCATAACCCTTCGTAACTTATAGAAGAGTTGAACAATTTGTTTGTCTTGCAATTTTGATATTTCAGTGTCATTTGCTAATTCACTGGAATGCAGAAATATACCCATATTGAATTCTAGGACAAAAACCAGTTTTGTGCAGCATACTTAAAAAAACTGCATCGCAGCGAGCTGCATTAGAAGAGCAGGTTTTTATAACGTATCCAGTTTAGAAAAAAGATTCATTAAATTATGATTTTTTTTCCAAATTTAAAAGAAAATGCGCCCTCTAATGTGTAAGCAATATTTATTTCCTCCTCGGGGGATCAACCACCCAACCAATTATTACCAAAACCAATCACATCCAAGGTGTCATACGGAACTACCTACTTACAAACTTTCAACCCTATTTCAACCCTATATCAACAAGATTTATTTCCTCCTGTTAGGGGTCAACCCTCCAACCAATTCATATAGAAATAAATACCATCCAAGATATCGTACGAAACTACCTACCTACAAAGTTTCAACCCTATGGTACCAAAATTGCGCCTTCTATTGTGTAAAAAAGACTCATTCCCCTGGGGGGTCAACCCCCCAACCAATTCGCATTGAAACCTATCTCATTCAATATATCATACGAAACTCCCTACTCACAAACTTTCGATCCTATCGCTCCAAAATTACGCCCTTTATCATGTAAACAAGATTTATTTCTTCCCCCAGGGGGTCAACCCCCCAACCAATTCGAACCAAAACCAGTTCCATCCAAGATATCTTTCGAAAATACCTACCTACAAACTTTTAACCCTATTACTCCAAAATTGCGACCTTTATCATGTAAACAAGATTTATTTCTTCCTCCAGGGGGTCAACCCCCCAACCAATCCGAACCATAGCCCTATCCCATTCAAGATGTCATACGAAACTTCCCAGATACAAACTTACAATCCTATTGCTACAAATTTGCGCTTTCCGACGTGTGAACAAGATTTATTTCCCCCCAGGGGGGTCAACCCCCCCAACCAATTCAAACCAAAAACAATCCCATCCAAGATATCATACGAAACTACCTTTTACCAAACTTTCAAACTTGCTTCAAAATTGCGCCCGTTATCGTGTAAACAACGCTAAAATACATAAGCACATACATACGAACACATATTTATAATAATATAATAATAATAATAATAATAATATATTTATACAGCTGCCATTTAACAATGGATATACACGTCATTCAAGAATATAAATTACATCAATATAAATTACATTAACAATTAACAAGTATATGTGTATATGTGACAAGACAAACAGAAATCTGAAACAAATATAAACAATCACAAGAAATACAACACCGTTTCACATTAAGTACTCGAATAGTAGGCTCCGTCCAAAAATATATATATATATATATATATATATATATATATATATATATATATATATATATATATATATATATATATAGAGAGAGAGAGAGAGAGAGAGATATGAAATTGAGTTTTTGGTGCCAAGCATCATAAAAACGCATGAAACGAAAAACTATCTTGGTCCTAGGTCGAACTTTGCTAATCGCATCCATTATAATAAGCAGGTTTTCAAAGTGAAAACCTGCTAAAAACAATATGCAGTTGATGGCGTTTCGCCTGGAAATAAAAAGAAGAGAATTTGAAACATATATTCTGCTGTTATAATTATGTATCCAAGGTTTTTTGTGCTACAGTAACCATAAAAATTCAAACTGAAATTGTATTATACTTCTGAAGAGTGTTTTAATTCACTTATAGAGGAATATTGCTAATAGAGTTTCAACAACACCATACATTGGTCCAAGAGCTGCACTTAAATAAGATAAGTGTCAGGAGATGAGTGCAAAACTGGACCAAACAATGACAAAAAATTAATGGCATAGGCATACAATAAAATCTCCCTCGGCAACTATAATATTCAACAAGATGCCCACTTACATTAGAACTATTAGCAAGGTCTGGAAATTCCAAAGATCTTCTACTTAGGAAAGCATAAATCTTGCTTACACGATAGAAGGCGCAATTTTGTAGAAATAGGGTTGAAAGTTTGCATCTAGGTAGTTTTATATGAAATCGTTTGATATATTTAAGGAAATTGGTTTTGGTAGGCATTGGTTTGGGGGTTGACTCCCAGGAGAGAAAATAAATCTTGTTCACACGATAGAAGGCGCAATTTTGGGAGGTAGGTAGGTAGACTCGTATGATATCTTGGATGGTATTTATTTCGATATGAATAGGTTGACCCCCGAAGGAGGAAATAAATCTTGTTTACACGATAAAGGACGCAATTATGTAGCAATAGGGATGAAAGTTTGTAAGTAGGTACGTAGTTTGATATGATATCTTGGATGAGATTGGTTTTGGTATGAATTGGTTGGAGGGTTAACCCTTCGGGAAGAAATGAATATTGTTTACACGACAGAGGGAGCAATTTTTCCACACCACATTTCCATAAAAAATATATACAAACTTTACAATAAATCCTCCTCAATCGAAGCTGATGCCTGTGTTATTCAATTTGGTCATATCGATCAATCAGTGCTCAGAAAAGTAGTCCTCTATAGAGTAATAAGGTCTATCAAGAAAATGAGATTTTGTTCGTTTCCGAAAATTGGTCAAGGAAGTTATAGATTTTAATTCCTCTGGAAGGTGATTGTAAATTTTCTTAGCATTGTAAATGATGGACTTTTTTGTTAATTCAGAGGAAGGAATAGGGAGGTGAACATGATGTCCCGAAGATCTGGTGGAATACCTGTGCTGTGACACCAAGGGTACGGCATGAAAATACTTATGAATCAAGCACACAGATTCAAGTAAATATAAAGAAGGAAGCGTCAAAATTCTATTTTTCTTGAAATAAGGTTTGCAATGAGCCCTATTTTTCAGTACAAACATGTAACGAATTGCTCTTTTCTGCAATTTGAGAATGGTGTCAAGTTGTGAAGAATTACATGAACCCCAAAAGGGAAGACCATAACGAAGATGAGATTCGAACAGTGCAAAATAGACAATTCTTGTAGATACCGTATCTAATTCACTTGAAATGGATTTAATGGCGAAACAGGCCGATGATAATTTTTTAGCTAAGACATGCACATGCTGTGAAAATTTGAAATTTTTGTCGATAAAGAGGCCTAAAAATCTGACAGAATCGACTATTTCAATGGCAAGGTTTTGCAGGAATAGATCCTGGGAGTTATCTCTATTAAAAAGGCGACGGTTTTATCTACGTTGAAGCAAAGTAAATTAGCATCAGACCAGGACTTGATCAATCCAAGATCAATTGTCATTTCAGACATGTGTCTGAATACTTTCGCAAACATTCCGAGTCTAATTGCATCATTTCTTGCAACACTATACACTACAAAATATATTACCCATAGCTCTAGAAGGTTCGCTTTTAGTTTCCTCGGGAGCTGATATTTTGAGACTTAACATCATGGTGGATGGCGATCGTTGACCGTTGCATAAGGATATGTGGAGCAATTCGTGGAAAAAAAAATTGAAATGCTATTTTTAATGGTGAGCAAGAAAAGTGTAAACTTTAACGTCATTAAAAATAATAATAGTAAAATTATACAAGAATTTGATTTAGCACTACCAAAATCATCGTTTGGAATTAACAAACAGAATAACAGTAATTGTACTATTGATATAAATCTTGTAAAAATATATGACGGTAATATGGTTAGTAAAAAACTATTCAAATAAGAATGATGGGTACCTATTGTGTATGTTTTGGATTCTTCGAAAATAGCGTAATTTAGACACTTCAAAATCATGATGTAATTATTTGAAAAACTGGTCTATTGAAGCAAATTTTGCAGTAAAAGTATGCAGTTGATTATGTTTCAGCTACAAACAGTATGAAATAAATTTTAAAAATGTGAATTCTTCCTATCTGCCAAAACTCTCCGAAATTAATTTACCAGGAAAGTTCAGAAAACATTATATAATAATCGATCGACCACTCTTTGAATCTTCAAATCAACATACATATCTACCGTAGACATGTATTTTCTGTATTCATTTAAATTATTTTAGTCATTTTTGTATACCCTGAAGATGGATCAAGTGCAAAACCAGACAGGGGAATATTTAACGTAACGTCAATTTAGGTCATTCGACACCGCGGGCACTGCAAGTGACCAATAAAGCTTATTTCATTCATAATATCAAATGTTTCAGTATCGGAAATAATACTAAAATTTTTTATATCATTCAAGAAACTGTCGATAGGTTGTATATATATATATATATATATATATATATATATATATATATATATATATATATATATATATATATATATATATATATATATATAAATATATATATAAACTACCGAAAAATTCCACCAGTTTCGTTAACTACATAAGTTAACGAATGGCATTCAATTTTCAATCAGCAATATCTAATTGCATTCTACAATATTGAAGACAATTTTGGATCTCCTTTAAATCATGTCTGATTTGTAGAGCTTGAATTTCTGTCAACAATATTGGGTTGATGACCTACAGTTGGTAACTTTAGAATTGGAATAACAGAGTGCAGACTGATTATGTATATTGCAATGACCTTGAACGTCTAAAATTCTGATTATAAAATAATTTTGATTGAGAAATTTGTGCTTTATCAATATGATAAGCTTTTTGGATACCAACTTTCATGTTTTCCTGTGAACGAAATATTATTAGGTGCTGTATTTCATGTTGTAATCATCATTACAACATGATTGCAATACATCGTATTTGCTCCGAAACTTATAGACTATTGCACCGTTGCGAGAGTAGTTTTTTTATCCACTTTAGATGGATGTCGGATATATATATATATATATATATAGATATATATATATATATATATATATATATATATATTTATATATAGGTATATATATAAATAAATATAAATATATATATATATGATGTAATGATGTAATTAATAATTTTCTGTTTATAAATTTGAAAAAATCAAATTCTCTACGGCTTACCTTGTATATATTTTTTCATCTAGGGATGAAAATGAATGATTTTATTTTTCGAAGAAAATAGTAAATATTCACATACCTACGTTTACATGAACCCTCAAAATATAAAATCGAATATTGGAATATTTCATGTAGAAACATGAAACGGGACTAAAAAAATTATATAAAAAACAAAATTAAACTACTGAAGTAACGTGTCAACTTTTCTTATTATAATACTGCATTTACTATGAATCAAATAAAATTATTCATATGGAAGATAAATGTGAACCTGACACTTTTGAGCGTTACCTATATCATTTAAAAAACGCGCGAGTAGCACAACTCCGTCACTAAGATCGTATGTTCGCCCCATTTTTGGTTTTTTACATACAAATTCTTATACCCTATAAGTCAATTTGGAGGGGCCGAATGGTTGCACAAAGCTTAAATACCTGCAAAAATGCATGAAATGTGCAATATTAGAAAATCCTCAAAAATGCTTAAGATTTCAACATAAAAATTTCAGCGAAGAAAATATCAAATTCAACCTCTATGTTGGGGTGCAATAAGAACTCAATCCACTTACCAAATTTCAACCCTCAGCCGAAGCTGTATCTGCGCAAAATCTCAAAAACCACGAGAAAATCGAGAAACCCGTAGATAAAAAAGAGTCGTTTTGGGAAAGTACTTGAAACCACCAGAAAGCATTGTCCTAATATCAACTTAATCCACATACGAAATTTCAACCCCCAATACAATCTGTAAGAGCTGCGTAAATTCACAAAACTAAGAAAAATTAAAATCTCTATGTAAAAATATCGCAATTTAAGAATATTCCTTACGCCAAAAGGCACTTCCTTAGCATCAACTTAAACCACTTACACATTTTAAACTTTATTACTCAGATGGGACAGCCCTAGAAGGCTAAGTTTCACACTTGTTGTTCATAATTCATTTCATCTTTTGCTATTTTCTGGCTTTCGCAAAAACCTCAAAAATCAGTAGCCAGTCTCGGGTTACTCCTTATGGAATACACATCTGGATAGGTATAAAATAGGTAGATCTTTCTAATGATGAGCTACACATGGTGGTCAAATGTTTCCTAGGAGAGTAGAGCCCTAAAATTGCCTTGGATAAAATGCACCAGAATGATGACATTTTACCATGAAGGTCATCATTAAATCGGCCCTATAAATCTTATTTTCTGGCAAATGTTGTGCATTTTGTCAGGACACAACCCAGAGACGTGGAGCTTGACCATATAGGTATCTCATATGTTGCGATACAATCCCGCTATGACTTAGTGGCGCCATCTTCATCCATTAAAAACTGTTCATTACAGACGAATCTCTCCGACTTTTGAGAGAGAAAGAGAGTTTCTGGATGCTGAAAAAGGTCACAGAGATAGTTCCTTCGTCAGGCATATCAAGAGGCATGCAACTTTATTAAGGGCTGTACAACTATGCCAAGGGGTGTGTAATTTGAGCCATAACTATGTGCGTGTCTATGAACTTGTGACTAAATGCCGAGAACGGTGAAACACATCAGTTGTATAAAAAAACAGCTAAGGGGGCGTTCAAGTATTACGTAACGCAATTTGGGGAGAGGGGGGGCCTTGTGAAACGTTACGATGCGTTACAGGGGCGGGAGGGGGATTCCAACAACGCGCTACGTAACATTGATTTTTATTGAAATAAAAAACTAGAGAATTTGAATCTCCGAAGTTGTTAACTCTTTTCGTTCATTTTTTACGGGGAATCCCTCGATTGTATTGTACGTCAGTTTTATTTTGTTCTCCCAAGTTGGCAACTCTATCCGTTTATGTTTTATGGGGAATACCTCGACTGTATCATTCGTCATTTATATTTTGTTTCCGTTGCCAGTCATTAAGTGTTTTAAACACGTAATACACAGGAGCGAAACTACGAAACTATCTATCTACATACATACGAACATATATATATATATATATATATATATATATATATATATATATATATATATATATAATTAACAAAACTAAATTTGATTTTACTACGTTTATTATCACAAAATATTTTGAAAAATATAACACTGCGATTGCAATTTCGGTCACTAGACCATCATCGGGCAGATTGAGTTAAGAACTGAATACAAAATAAATTATAGATTTGCGCTTACGGGTGGGAAAGGATTATTGCAGGTACCTAAATAGACAAGAGGAACATATTTCAAGAAGGGCTAATTGAGTGAATTTCACAAATTGGTACAATACAATGTTCTTAGAAAAGTCATTATTGTTTAAATACACTAAATATAGGAGAATATATCAAGTCAATCTGGTCGTTCAGCAAGATATCTTTTGCATTATTATTGAGTTTAAAAATTTCTCTTATATATTATTTTGATGAATTATCATAGATCTATTCACATAGCTGGATGTCCTAGCTTGAGCGACTGTCTTATACGCCTTTGTTTATTCGAGTCAGAGATGATTCAAATGAAAAACAAATAGATATTCAATTCCTCCATGCTTCCAACGTAATATGATGTTTACCCATGTAAAACCAGAAATAGACAAGAATTTTTCATTCTTGAAATTGAATTGATCGCAGAATGTTTCTGATTATTTTGCATTGAAGTTTCGTAATGAAACACGAAGATTGCATGTGAGTTATTTCAATATCAGTATTTAAAGAATGTTTATATAAACATATATTCATATATGAACGATTATTTCGAATTGAAAGAATCCGTAGGTAATTAGGATTAATTATAATCCGAAAACAATCCGTGTTTCTGTAACAGTGGAAATATAAGAACCAACATGATGAGTTTTTAACAGTAGGTATATGGTATATCCCATTATGTTTGATATCCTACATGATGAATTTTTGATTAAACTGACCTTCTGTTCAATGTTAAATTTTTTGTGCAAATTTTCTTTGTTTGAATATATAGGTAATATATATATATATATATATATATTATATATATATATATAATATAATATATATATATATAATATATATATATATATATATATATATATATATAGTATATATTATATTATTATATATATATATATATTATATATATATATATATATATATCTTATAATATAATGAAGTAAACTAGGACATTTATTTGAAACTAATGAAACAAACCTCCTATAGCGGAGCTGATTATACGAGTTCACGAAACATTAAAATATTTCCATATACGTTGGACGGTAAATGTTAGAAACATTAAGTTGTTCATCACAATCAACGGAAATGATAGACATACTATTTCGCCCTTATTTGGGGCTCATCAGTATCATCCATCCATCGAAAGTGATAAACAACCAAATATTTCAAACGTTCTTATATTTTCCTTCGATTAACTCAATGGCATATAAATATGATACAGCGCCACCAGTCGGAAACAAATGAACCAGATCTTACAGATAGATGAAACATTTCGGCAACGAGAAATCGTATGTCCTGGCACCCGAAGGTGGTGACTATATTCGCTAAGCAAGGGTAAGGTTGCCCCATCAATTCGATGTAATGCAACATTTACACACCGCCAGTAACAAACGCTCCGATTTTATCCCCTATACAGGCAGCAAATGAATATAAAACAGAATTCTTCGTGTTATCAATACAAGTTCGTGGCAATATATATATATATATATATATATATATATATATATATATATATATATATATATATATATATATATATATATATATATATATATATATATATATATATATATATATATATATATATATATATATATATATATATATATATATATATATATATATATATAATATATATATATATATATATATATATATATATATATATATATATATATATATATATATATATATATATATATATATATATATATATATATAGATATAATATATATATATATATATATATATATATATATATATATATATATAAATATATATATATATATATATATATATATATATATTATATATATAATATATATATTATATATATATATATTATATATATATATATATATATATATATATATATATATATATTATATATATATATATATATATATATATATCCTATATATATCTATATATATTATATATATCTATATATATATATATATATATATATATATATATATATATATATATATATATATACAGGGTGAGTCTTTGATATGGGAAAGCTTGATTGCATCTACACCGTTGATGATATCGAAACGAACCAAACGGTTCTGCAAATGGGAGGTCAGAGTGCATTTCGTAATATTATTTTGCCCTTTACAGGGTGTACCATTTTTACGTAGCAAATTTTAAGATACATTTTCTAGAGGGCATTTGATTACTTAGTCGCATTGAACATGTCATTCTTCATCTTTTCTATTTCCTATGTTTTTTTCCAAAAGTTGCCCCATCAATTCGATGTAATGCAACATTTACACACCGCCAGTAACAAACGCTCCGATTTTATCCCCTATACAGGCAGCAAATGAATATAAAACAAAATTCTTCGTGTTATCAATACAAGTTCGTGGCAATATATATATATATATATATATATATATATATATATATATATATATATATATATATATATATATATATATATATATATATATATTATATATATATATATATATATATATATATATATATATATATATATATATATATATATATATATATATATTTTATATATATATATATATATATATATATATATATATATTTTATATATTTATATATATATATATATATTTATATATAAATATATATATTATATATATATATATATATATATATATATATATATATATATATATATATATATATATATATATATATATATATATATATATATATATATATATATATATATATATATATATATATATATATTATATATATATATATATATATATATATATATATATATATATATATATATATATATATATATATATATATATTATATATATATATATATATATATATATGTATATATATATATTATATATATATATATATATATATATATATATATATATATATATATATATATATATCTATATATATATCTATATATATATATATATATATATATATATATATATATACAGGGTGAGTCTTTGATATGGGAAAGCTTGATTGCATCTACACCGTTGATGATATCGAAACGAACCAAACGGTTCTGCAAATGGGAGGTCAGAGTGCATTTCGTAATATTATTTTGCCCTTTACAGGGTGTACCATTTTTACGTAGCAAATTTTAAGATACATTTTCTAGAGGGCATTTGATTACTTAGTCGCATTGAACATGTCATTCTTCATCTTTTCTATTTCCTATGTTTTTTTCCAAAAGTTGATGGTTTAGAAGATAATTCACATTTTCAAAAAAATCAACACATTATTTCATCTTTTAAACGAGTGACATGAAAAACAATAAATTCTGATAACAGACTTTCACTTGTTCATTGTTGTTATCCATGGTCTTCTATTGATTTATGCATTCAATTTCAGAAAATTGTCTTTTATTTGCGCGTTTCTGAGAAAAAGTTTATACTATCGTATATTTTTGAAAAGGTAAAAAAAAGGCAAATTTTATAGGCAGGGTATTCCATTTGAAAAAACATAAGTTTGCTGATGAGATGAAGGATAACATCCCAAAATGCAACATTTTCAAAAATGCCTTGTATCTTAAAAACTAAAAAGGCTATTAAAATTCTGTTGACGGCATCTTCAGTTTTACGAAAAAGTAGCACAGTGTCGCGATAACCGCAACCCTCTATCTTCAAGAATAACGGAGATACCATTCAAAAATACCCAAAATGGGACACCCTGTACTGAGCTTCTATAATTTGTTTTCAATAATTTCTCATCAAACTTTGAAATTGATGCCCGCAGCAGTTACGTTGACGTCTGTTATCAGAATTTATTTTTTTTATGTCACTCGTTTAAAAGATGAAGTAATGTGTTGATTTTTTTGAAAATGTGAATTATCTTCTAAACCATCAACTTTTGGAAAAAAACATACGAAATAGAAAAGATGAAGAATGACATGTTCAATGCGACTAAGTAATCAAATAAATAGAGTGCCATTTGAAAAAAACAAGATATGGCCTTTCAAAGTGTACCAAAATCAATGTGTCACAGCAAGGTAATGTCACAATTAAAATGGATTATCTCTCCGTCAAAAGATACCCGAAACAATTACTTAGACACAGCCCAAACAACAAATTGACATTCAAAAAACCAAGTGCCCTGCGATTTTTTAAAAAAATGCCTGCAAAGGCATTAATTTTCAGAAAAAATTGAATAACTTCTGAACGGCTGGAGCGATTTGCAAAAACTTAACGAATTTATGAATCTCAATGAAGGGCAAATTCAAATATGAAAATATATAGAGTGCCCTTTAAAAAAAGTATCTTAAAATTTGCTCCGTAAACGGACCATTTGGTTCGTTTCGATATCATCAACGGTGTAGGTGCAATCAAACTTTCCCATATCAATGACTCACCCTGTATATAAATATATATATATATATATATATATATATATATATATATATATATATATATATATATATATATTATATATATATATATATATATATATATATATATATATATATATGGTGGAATGAATCTGAGAAAGATTCCGGGGTTCAATCCGATTCTTTCGAAATTTTTGTTGGCGCTGAGAAGCACCGTTTGTTTCATGACATTTCGTCAAAATCTCATTTGGCATTTTCAAGTGCTGCTGTACGTCTGGTGACTCGACGGCAACTACTGTCGTCTATACTATACTATATATATATATATATATATATATATATATATATATATATATATATATATATAGGTATATATATATAGGTATATATATATATATATATATATATATATATATATATATATATATATATATATATATATATATATATATATATATATATATATATAGTATATATATATATATATATATATATATATATATATATATATACAAATATATATTTTTTACTTAAACACCATGTTTAATAGTTGTTAATATTTCACAAATTTATATTCTCTGTAAGTTATTATTGTAGATGTTCGTTTGCTTAATGTTCCAGTTCTGAAGTTGGGTGTTGAAAATTTATTATGAACAACATATCCAAAATTCAGTGATCTAGGGATTTATATGGGTGTATGAAAATTTAAAAAAATTGCTTCTGAAGAGTTTTTGTGCCACCGAACTGCCTCCAAATTGAGTTGGATGGTTGAAAATTTGTATGTGGATTTAGTTTACTTTTGGAGAATATTTTTTGGCAGTATCAAATATTTTCTCTGACCACTTCCAAGTTGATGTATATTTTTTCGAGGTTTTTTTGACTTTGCGCAACTTCACAACTTCTGCAGATTGAGTTAAATAGAGGACTTAAGTTTGGTAACTTGCATTGATTTGATGTTAGTTTTCTGTTGTAGTTTCAACTGTTTTCGTAAACCGCTACCATTTTAAGGTTTTGTTAACCTCCCAAAGACCATCCAAATTGACTTGTGGGTTTAAGAATTTGTATGCTAGAAACTGAGGGGAAAATAGGACCATGTTTTTAGTTTTGTCAATATAGAACAAAATTAAACTCTAGGAAGAAAACATGAGACATGTATGATAAAAATCGATCCCATTCTCTATCTTCAATTTTAGTAGGAGATACTTTCTATCTCTTGGTCACAAAATATCGACCTTCTTTTTTTAAATGTCTCCATGAATATTGCGCCATAATTCGTTTGTTTCTCAATCAGTAGTTTAACCTATGAAGAGTTTTTTTCATAATTTACTACAAAAATGAGAACTTGCATCAATTTATTTTTAATGGCAAACACTGTATTTACGAATACTGTAATGGTAGTAATCAAAAGATTTTAAAATAAAATAATTGAATAAACTTTTTCAACAGGAAGCATGATATTAAAGTATGCCTACACGTGTAGATGGATGGAAGCCGTTATATTTATGGAAGTATTTATGATATTTTGTCTTGCATTCTGTAGTATGTACTAGTGCTATCATTATCAAAGAAGCATTAGGCGACGTTTTATTTATTATTTTCAACTTAGAGAATATCTGCGCTAATAAAAAAATGAAAATATTTCTGGATCGTAAGGTTCAATTTTATGGAAGTGATAGGATTCACCTGGCATAGGTAGGGTCTAAAAGAGTCCTTGCTTTTGGTGTGCGAAAGTGATAAAATTATTTCTTGAAAAGAACACAGTGAAGTTTCATTTAGTTAACAATAAAACAGTTCGTACTATTTTTCGGGATATCTTCATCATCAAATTTTTTTTCATTATTCAAAATATTGTTTTTAATGAACAATAAACAGACATGGAAAAAGAAAGATCAACTTCAAATAAAACTGTCTAACAATACTATTGGACACAATAGAAAGTACTAAAATAAAGCATTTTTTCTAATGGCAGTTAAATTAATCAAAGTAGAAGAATGAACGAAGTTGAGTCTTAATTGAAAAAATCAAATTTCAGAATAGAAACAAAATGCGAAAATGGATAAATATCCAAATTTTCTATATAACGAGATCGGTATTTTGTAGTTTATTAAGTTTTCAATTTATACGTTCCACTTAACATTAGACTATTTCTACCTGCACCACCGAAGATTTTTTAATTTTTTATAATAAATGTTTTACAGATCTTAATTAACGAATATTAAACTGATAATATTATAGTTATATGATAATGTTTTTGTTGATTGACTTTTATATTTCCTGTATATATCAAAATAAATATGTAACAAAAATTTGGGGGGAATGAGTATCACATAAGAATTAATTTTCAATTCGAAATACAGGTTTCAAATACGGTTTTATGCATCAAACAACTCATTGAACAACGGAAACGAAAGTCTTCAATGTCAGAATACTGAAAAAAAATTATAAGATTTCAACAGCACGTAGTTTGAAATGTTTCCTAAAATTTTACTTGCCAATATATATATATATTTATATACATATATATATATATATATATATATATATATATATATATATATATATATATATATATATATATATATATATATATATAAATATATTTATAAATATATATATGTCCGGAAATGATGAGCAGAAAATTCAGGGGAGAATTCTAGACCAAAAATAAATGGTACCTCTTCATATAAATTTTTTTCGAAAATTGATTATTAACGTAGTTACAGGGTGTTAAAGATAGATTTTATTTACAGTTTTATTGCTCTAAGTTTTGCCACGCTCATAATATTTCGAAGAAATCTCGTATTTGGGGCTTCATCGGGATGAGAAAAACAAATTTGCCTACCGCATTCTCGCATTTTGTAGAGGGCGCCACATACGAGCCTATACTTTCATTTAAATGGTCCCAACTTTTTTGTGTTACACTGTATACGACTCTTGACTGAATATTTTCATTCTACCAACCTTCTGACATAAAAAAGGTGTACCTCTTTTGTTTCGATAAATCTTACCGTTTTCGAGAAAAACGCTAAAATAACATTGCTTGCATGTAATGAATACGAAATCATTTTAGTTTTTCAACCTAAACATAGCTTCCTTTGGAAACGTGCGCTATGGTTGCCGTAGAAACAAGTTTGAGGAGAATTAGATTTGACAGTTAGTAATTTTGTTCAAGTTCTTTTGTTGTATAAAAAAACAATGATGAATAACAATTACTCTAACGCGGAGTTGCGGGGCATGCATTACTATTACGGTTTAGCTGCAGGTAATGCTCTTGCAGCACGACGTTTGTATCGTGAAGCATTTCCGAATAGACACCTACCCCAATCGCGAATGTTCAGTACTATCCATCGAAGACTTGGAGAATTTGGATCGTTCAAAACTAAAATTTTTGATGTAGGCCGACAACGGAATACTAGAACAGCAGAAGCAGAAGTTCGTATTTTGAATTCGATACAGAATAATCCCAATGTAAGTGTTAGAAAAATTAGTTTCCAAGAGGGCATTCCCAAGAGCTCCGTACATGAAGCAATACGCGAACAAAACCTTTATTCGTACCACTACCAAAAGGTGCAATCGCTATCTGCTGAGGATCCTGCTGCTCGTGTGAATTTATGCAATACCATTAGAATACTCCATAATGGAGATCAAAATTTTGTTCGTAATATCTTTTTCACGGACGAAGCTGGATTTGGGCATGATGGCTTGATAAACCTTCATAATGAGCATTTTTTTGGGCTGATGAGATCCTCACTTATCAATAGAGCGTGGTTACCAAAATAAGTTTTCCGTCAACGTGTGGGGCTGGTATTGTGGGGGGACTACTTAATTGGACCACATTTTTTTCCACAAAGAGACTCAATGGTGAAGTTTACTTGGATTTTTTCTAAGAAACCACTTACCTATTTTGTTGGAAGATGTACCACTCGGATTGAGAAATTCAATGTTTGCTGCTTCAAGATGGCGGCGCCACCGCATTATAGGTTTAGCGGTCAGGCAATTCCTTAAATGGTGGTTTTGTACAGTGGGCTTCTAGATCCCCTGACTTAAACCCAATGGATTTCTTTTTTGGGGCTACCTGAAGACGCTTGTATACAGGACACCTGTGAATAGTGGTCGAAGAGCTGATGAGAAGAAGCATTGTTGCCCAATTGTTGAGGTAATAAGGCAAAAGGAAGGAATATTCCATAGAGTTCGTCGGAATTTTTTAAGAAGACTTAATTTATGCATTGAAGAAGAAGGACGTCATTTTGACATTTTGATTTGAATGTTTAATTTTTCGTTCGTAACCTTATGATTTTATTAATTAAACCATTGTTTCTTTGTTGAGTACGCTACTTTTCTTTAGTATTTATCACTGACCACCACCTGGGTGATAACAAATTTTCAAAAAATTACTAACTGTCAAAACTAATTCTCCCCAAACTTGTTTCTACGGCAACCATAGCGTTTTCAAAGGATGCTATGTTTAATGTTGAAAATAAATTAAAATGATTTCGTATTCATCATATGCAAGCAATGTTATTTTAGCGTTTTACTCGAAAACGGTTAGATTTATCCAAATAAAAGTAGTATACCTTTTTCATGTCAGAAGTTTAGTAGAATGAAAATATTCAGTCAAAAGTCGTATACAGTGTAACACAAAAAAGTTGGGACCATTTAAATGAAAGAATAGGCTCGTATGTTGCGCCCTCTACAAAATGCGAGAATGCGGTAGGCAAATTTGTTTTCCTCATCACGATAAAGCCCCCAATACGAGATTTCGTCGAAATATTATGAGCGTGGCAAAACTTAGAGCAAGAAAACTGTAAATAAAATCTATCAATTAGAAATTTTTTAATTCACTCCGAGTCAAATAAGCTGTACTGATGAGATCTAATAAGATCGAAACAGCTGTATGCAAATTTTGAGTCGGGGTGACTTGACAATTTCTATAATTCACCGTTCGATTGTGAATGCAGATTTTGCGTTGCGGAATACGTATAACCTGCTTCCTTGGAAAGTTGTTTGATAATTTTTTAAATTATTAAAGAATTTTCCTTGTTCACTTTATGTAATGTATATATATATATATATATATATATATACCCAAGGGCGGATCCAGGCAATTGTTTTGGGGGGCCATGATTCTGAAGATGTATTTGTAGCGTAAAAAAATGCACCTTCATTTCTTTATGTCAAATAAAATAATTTAATAACTTTATTTAAGAAGATGTTAAATAAAATCCTCAATATAATTAGTGAGATTACTATTAATAATCACTATAAATATTTCAATTGTAAGCGATAATTTGACCGCATTGGCGTAATTGCAGTATGATTGACTATGAGAGTGAGTGGTAGATTGATGATGATATGCCTAATTTGAGATTAAATTTGAAATGCAATTGGAGTCAAAATTAAGATTTGAATTTTTTTTTCCAATTTAAAATCCATTTAAAATCGCATACTAGATTAGACATATTTGAAGCATGAAACATGACCATTTAATACAAATTTCAAGAATAATAACTAGGTTATTCCACGTCAAAAGTAAAATCGATTGCAATCGATGTCTTTTGATTTGGCTCACTTAAATCAATTTTATTGCCATTTTACGTTTTCTACATTTTTCCACTTCTCTTTTGAGTCTTCTGTGAATCTAAGCACAGATTTGGATCCTCGGGATATTTTACATCGAATATGGTTTTGTGAAATTTCCACAAATGTTTTAACGCGTTCTTGTATATAGGTACCTAAAAATAAGCGAAAATAATAAGGCGAAAAGTTGAAAAAAACTTATATAATTGTCTCTTGGTTACGATGCCTTAATAATTGAACCATCTAAATCAATCTTATACATATCTGAGACCAAATCCTTCAATTTGAGCTCTTATAGATCCTTGTATTACCAAAGACCTTATGGACAGAAGTCAGAAGTTACAGTGATTTGAAATGCCGGAAGATATATATCTAGGTATGCAAATGGTAAATGGGTGAAGATTGGAATTTGCGCCGTAACTTTGGTTCTCAGGCACCTATCGACATTTCTCAATAGTCAAATGTAAGATTTTGCTTTATTTAACTCAAATGTTACTATACATTTATATTTAAAAATTTTTTTGCATAAGATTAAACGACAACGCCATAATTTACCGCAACTAGTAACGTAACAGCTTAGAGAGATATTTTTGGAATTTAGTATACCTGAAGACTTATTATAACGTCTATTATTATAACGGAAGGAAAACTTTAATTTGACGCTGAAACAGGTAGATAGGTGCCTAGAACCAAAGTTATACTTCCGTTCCAATACGTATTAAGTATCGTACACTACAATTTTTCCCCATTCCCCAGATGATTTTTTCAAGTATTGCAGATATTCATAAACTACTGATTATAGTTTGTTCTTTAATATCTAGATATGTGGTAAAACTACATTTCTAAATTTTGTGAGACATTTACTTTTCCAACAAACCAAATATACAGTAAAATGAGATGGTACAATACATATGCTTCGAAATAAGCCTAAAAAAACTTTTTTAATGAAAATTTGACCCAAGTAAAAAGTAACAGCTCATAAGTGAAAATGGAAATTAACTTTGAAACAAGTTGATATTTTTCATTGCTGTTTTATCATTAGAAGAAATAAATCAATGATCATGATGAAGTCTTCAAATACATTCTTGTTTTTCTGGAACGAAAATAATTGAAAAGAAGCTTCAAACATTTCAAAATTTTAAGCCTTCTTACTGAATTTGGAGTAGCTGTAGAGATGTGCAATTCTCGAGAATCCTGAAAACCGCTGAACATTTTAACATAAACCTTACGAGGAGACAGAAATCAATTGGGCTTCCAGTGGACACCTTTCTTATATTAACTAAATGATGTACTAGATTTCAACGCTGTAACTCAATCAGAAGAAACTGTCGAGGTACGCAAAATATCAAAATCCACGAAAAAGCATTAAATCCTACAATAATATTGAGGCGCCAGCGGTTAAGGAAAACTGTTGAAACCGATACAGTGCACTTCTCTAAATTCAACTCAATTCACGTAAGAAATTTTAACCAGCTAACTGAATCTGGGTGAGCTCATATTCACAGGTGCGCATAACCTCCAAGCTCCATTCACCCTCCAAAAAGCCGAATCTCGGATATGTTGTTCATAATTAAATGTATATATACAGGCTCACTCACGGTGGATGGTAGGTTAGACGTTTACGGAGAACGGGACATGGGATTATTCTGAAAATTTGGTTTCATGGGTAATTGAATTTTCTCTATCGATCTAAAATAATTGTGGCGCTGCGGCGTTGCCGCTTATACTAAAAAGTAGCAGCAACTGTGAAATTTCGAATAAGACACCCTATATATTATTCCATTTTTTGCATCTCTGCTATTTTCCAAATGTTTTTGTATGATACTTCCCTATACCTATCTCCAGAGGTTTTCGAGAAATTAAATGGTTTTTTTTTGTGCAAAATATAGCTTCAATTAAATGTTCATTACTAATCTATTTAGACTCGTGGGACGCTGAAATTTTAGGTGTAGTTTACCAAGGTCCGGTATTAGTAATATTCAAACGAATTTGTTCTCCATTATACAGGGTCCTTCAAAATTTGCGATTTCAACGATAAATACAAAAATGGTAAAAAGTGCATTTTTTCAAATGTAAAACCCTATATATTATTGGATATCTCGAAAGAAAATTGAAATTTCTATATAATGATGTATCATGTTCCTATACCTAAAAAGTCAGGTTTCCGAAATAAAAGCATGTTTCTATAAAAATCGAATTATTTTGCCATATTTTGTATTAGGTAGCTATGAAATGTCAAGAAAAATGTCATTATGAAAATTTGACAACTAGTGCATCAACAATAAAACGTTCGCGTGTTCATTAACGAAAATTTGATTTGGAAACAATAAAAATGGAAGGCAATAACTATTCCCAAGAAGTTCTGATGAAGCTATTTATTGTACATGGTCAATGTGACCAAATAATAGCAAGAACTTGCAGAATATTCAATGAAATGTATACCTATTAACAACCAATAAACGAGAGAAAATGTGTACGTTTACAAATTAATTTTATCACTTATGGGTCAATACTGAAAGCGAAACGAAATTTACCAAAACCTGTTACTTTCGTTTCGCTTTCAGTATTGACCCATAAGTGATAGAACTATTTTGAAAACGTACAAATTTTCTCTCGTTTATTGGTTGTTAATAGGCATACATTTCATTGAATATTCTGCAAGTTCTTGCTATTATTTGGTCAAATTGACCATGTACAATAAATAGCTTCATCAAAACTTCATGAGAATAGTTATTGGCTTCCATTTTGATTGTTTCCAAATCAAATTTTCGTTAATGAACACGCGAACGTTTTATTGTTGATGCATTAATCGTCAAATTTTCATAATGACATTTTTCTTGACATTTCATAGCTACCTAATACAAAATATGGCAAAATAATCCGATTTTTATAGAAACTTGCTTTTATTTCGGAAACCTGACTTTTTAGGTATAGAAACATAATACATCATTTGAAAGAAATTTCAATTTTCTTTCGAGATATTCAATACTATTTGGGTATTACATTTGAAAAAATTAACTTTTTACCATTTTTGTATTTATCGTTAAAATCGCAAATTTTGAAGGACCCTGTATAATGGAGAACAAATTCCTGTGAATATTACTAATACGTCGGACCTTGGTAAACTACGTCTAAAATTTCAGCATCCTACGAATCTAAATACCTTAGTAATGAACATTTAATTGAAGCTATGTTTTGCACAAAAAAATAAGAAAACCATTTAATTTCTCGAAAACCTCTGGAGATAGGTATAGGGAAGTATCATACAAAAACAATTGGAAAATGGTAGAAATGCAAAATATGGAATAATATATAGGGTGTCTTATTTGAAATTTCACAGTTGCTGCTACTTTTTAGTATAAGCGGCAACGCCGCAGCGCCACAATTATTTTAGATCGATAGAGCAAATTCAATTACCCATGAAACCAAATTTTCAGAATAATCCCATGTCCCGTTCTCCGTAAACGTCTAACCTACCATCCACCGTGGGTGACCCTGTATATATATATATATATATATATATATATATATATATAATTTATATATATATATATATATATATATATATATATATTTATATATATATATAAAAATAATATATATATATATATATATATAGATATATATATACAGAATATATAGTATATATATATAATATATATATATATATATATATATATATATATATATATATATATATACATTTTGGCATCTCCATCAGACAAAATGAGCTGAAATTTGGTACCTGGAGCTGTTCTTGATGCAGAATAAAATTTCGGTGAATTCAGCCTCCAACTTTGAGTATATATAGTCAAATTTCTAGCAAAGGGACTGGCGTAAATGTTCTTGAGCCGATATTTTTAGAACCGGTGGCAATGTATTGAAATTAATTATAAACAACATAACCAAAATGCAGCTTTCTAGGATTTTTTGGAGGGTCCATGGAGGTTTTGCGCACCTGTGGAAATGCGCTCATCTAGATTGAGTTAGCTGGTTGAAATTTCACGTGGATTAAGTTGATGATAGGGAAGTGCACTGTAGGGGTTCCAACTATTTTCCTTAACTGCTGCCTTTTTATTGTAGAATGTAGGACTTAATGTTTTTTCCTGTATTTGGAGATTTTGCGTATCTCCACAGCCTCTTGTGATTGACTTGGAGGGTTGAACTCTGGTACGTTTAATTGATGTAAGGGAAGTGTCCACACTGGAGGTTTTGATTTCTTCTGCCGGCGAAAGGCTAATGTTGTAATTTCAAGCAGTTTTCAGAATTTTCGAGAATTGTGCATCTATACAACTCTAACTTTTTTGTATAAAAAGAAAGAAATGATAGAAATTGCGACCTTAGTAACGACGCTCTGCTACTCACGCGTTTTCTTCATTTCACATGGGACTTCCAGTTAATCGCCAGTTCCGAAAGCCAAGTACTTAGGTACGCTGGCTAGTATTTGAAAGCTGCCGGATTCGAGCCCAGGGGCCAACTGGAGTGTCATGAGTTTTTTCCAGAAGGTAAAGTAAGTCGCTGCTTGCATACTTACAAGGCGAATGCTGGACATGAATTATCCTCTAAGCCCTACCTACAATTCCTATCTTCCATAAATATCCTGTCTCACCCATCCTTATAAGCACTTGTACATAGAAGTGTATCATCTGATCTGGCTGCCTTCAACCAGATCAGAGTATACACTTCTATGTATCTATGTTCTATGTTCATCCTCATAACTCAAGCTGCCCACCTCTCTGTCACATAATTCAGGGAGGAATGAAACACCTGTCCTTTGATCCTTCTTTGCTGGGCTACTGGCGCCTCTATAATTTTCTCCTAAATTGAACTCCTCTCAATTATTTTCTACTCAGAAAAACAAGAATATATTTTGAGATTTCATTACCATCATTGGTTCATTCCTTATAATGATATAACTATTGAATTTATTATGTTGAATTAAAATATTGGTAGGTATGCTTCAAAGTAAATTATTTTGTTACTGTTCCTGCGAATTAATGTTTTGAACGAGTATGATACTTACATAGTTCACAGAATTTTCCTCGTTCATTTGTAGATATATTCTACAATCACTTAGGAGCTAGTATTTTTCGAGCACATAAATATATTTTACTATCTCGTTTTACAGTATATTTGGTTTGTTGGAAAGGAAATTTTTGAAATGTATTTTTACGACATAGAGATTGAAGAAAATCCAGACATCCTACTGCGTAGCACTAGGAATGATAAAAACCCTCGGCGCATGAGCATGTCGTAGTGCCTATCTGAGAAACGCTATATTTTTTTAATCTTCGTGGGGAAAAATTGGGAAAACAAATTTTCTTATGAAATCATATGTGTTTTATCGATATCCGTTGGAATTTTCAAAATCGGTCCAGATCCCAACTTTTTGTCGTGAGACTATAACCCCTTTAGTTGCCTCGGGGTGAAAACTTCAATACTTGAACAAATCATCTGATTATTTATTCATTCGATAATTTGAAGGCTCGCCTAATTAATGATTAATGTATATATATATATATATATATATATATATATATAAATATATATAAAAATAAATAAATATTATATATATATATATATATATATATATATATATATATATATATATATATATATATATATATATATATATATATATATATATATATATATATATATATATATATATATATATATATATATATATATATATAGATAAAGGGAAGTAAAAATTCAGAATTGAAGGCAACCTTTCACAATTCGTACAGTTGAAATCTTATAATTTTTTGCAGTATTTTGACATTGAAGACTTTCGATTCCGTTGCTTAAAACGTAAATTCGAAACCTGTATTTTGAAATGGAAATTAATTCTGATGTGCTACTCATTCCTCCCAATTTTTTGTTACATAGGTATGTTTTAATTACCTATATGCAGGGAATACAAACGTCAAACGCAAGCCTAGTAAAATACAATCAACAAAAACATTAATCATATGAATGCAATATTATCATTTTATTATTCGAAAACTGAGAAGTTCTTTGAAAAAATTTGTGGTGTAGGACAAAACTCGTGAGCAGCAAAGCTCCATGATTAAGGCCGTATTTTTAGCGAGAAATGCATCGCGTCGTGATGCGATTCAACGGACTGAATTATATTTCGAAATATCACGCCTGTGTTGAATTGTTCTTCATTTGTTATTTAGCAATAACAGGCCATCGAGAACGCCATGAATTTCTGGACGAAACGTAAACTTTTCAATGAAATTGGCCTGTTCCTGTAATTAAAAAATGAGTAAATATATATATATATATATATATATATATATATATATATATATATATATATATATATATATATATATATATATATATATATAAAACTGTACTAAGTTAAGGGCGTAGTGACTCAGGTATCTTATGGGAAAAAAGGGAAGTGTACTCTTTCTTCTTTACCGAGCTTTCGCAATCATTTATTGCTTCTTCAGGGTTTCTAGAAATTATTACAGACTAGTTCTACTAGAACTAAAAACCCTGAAGAAGCAATAAATGATTGCGAAAGCTCGGTAAAGAAGAAAGAGTACACTTCCCTTTTTTCCCATAAGATACCTGAGTCACTACGCCCTTAACTTAGTACAGTTTCATATCTCAAAAAGGACTCTTAATTTTTATAAACTATATATATATATATATATATATATATATATATATATATATATATATATATATATAGTATATATATATATATATATATATATATATATATATATATACCTATATATATATATATATATATATATATATATATATATATATATATATATATATATATATATATCAGAATTCAAAAAAATCTCCCAAATCGTCGTTCCGCAGGACTAAAAACTACTCCAGCACCTTGACATTGGATACAACTTAATATACTATTATTTTCGGAGAAAATACGAAGTAAAACTATGAAGAGAATCAGGATTTCTCCGTTCTTATTGTGCTAGGACGATAGCACGATAACAAATGATGATATTGGATAAACTATTTGTAGATAAACTAATTCTTTGTCTCTAATATCGAACAAAGGTAACTGACCGACTATCGCAATTAAAAAGCTGAATTTCTCTCATATTTTTCATTTTTTCGAAGAATCTGTCTCTTGCTTACCCCTTTTGAGAAATCCTGTCCTTACTGTGTGCGTAATATTTGCGAATCCTATATTTGACAGTTCTCCTGAAGTTGCCAATAAACATTCACCTTCTTGGATTTTGGCTAGAGGCTGAGCGTTTGGTATATCCTGCACAATTTTTTTAAAGTTGGTACATTGCAGTTTCATATCGCCGCTCAGCTGTTCATTGGACGATGTGTTCGCCATGGTAACCGCACTGACACGCTCACCCACTCCGTAATAGCGGCGCACTGACTGTGCTGTGAACTCCGTGAACTGTGATTCGGAATCCTACTGGCCCTCTCTGTTTCTGTCCTGAACTCGTATGTGTGATGTATTTGTTAGGGAACAATATGAAAATCTATCTTATCCGATTAGATGTGTTTCTGTCACTGTTGCCAAGTTTCAACTTCGGAACAACATTCACAACCTTTGGTCGTGTTTTCTACGATATTGAATACAACAGTGAAGTGTTTTTCAAATCCAAAATATATATATATATATATATATATATATATATATATATATATATATATATATATATATATATATATACTATATATATTTACAGAGTACTTGTTTTCATGACTGTTCATTCCGAATACTTTAAGAACTATTTAACCTGTAATAATACAAGGCACACTGAGCCTTACTTGTATCCGCGTCACTCATTGTCTCTTACAGAAAAGTCTCCCTTATACATGGGTCTAAAATTATTTAATGCTCTGCCTCATAAATTCAAGACATTGAATCCAAAAATTTTCAAGAAAACTTTATTTGAAATGCTCATTCAATGCGAGCCATATTCTTTAAAGCAATTTTTTGTTTGGTGTAAGAATTAATTAATATTCTTGAACAGCATTCTTTTTGTTCTTTATATTTTTCGTTGTAAGTCAATTTGCCGTATTCAACCTTTATTGTACTATTTTGTGTAACAATAAGTTTTTGGATGAATAAACATTATTATATATATATATATATATATATATATATATATATATATATATATATATATATATATATATATATATATATATATATATATTTTTTTTTTTTTTTTTTTGTTTTTTCTTCATGCTACATTTTGGCATCTCTAGCATTTCCCATCAGATCAAATGAGTAACGATTTTTCAAACTGGTGACAAGATATGTGAAAATTAATTATAAACAACATATCTGAAACTCAGTCTCCTTGTGATTTTTGGAGGGGTAAATGGAGCTAAGAGATCACCTCAAATTTATTTGGAGGGTTAAAAATGTGTACGTAAATTAATGCTTTTTGGCGGTATACACTCTTTTCTCTTCTTCTTCTTCCGGTGCCGTACCCAGTTTCGGGCGTAGGCGACCTCTGTACAACTATTCGTGTTGTGCGTGATATAGTGATACACGAATAGAATGGACCTACAGTTTTAACCAGCGCTATTCTACATAAAGATTTCTAATCTTCTCGTATTTTCTGAAAATTTTTCGCACCTTCACAACTTCTAAAGATTAAGGTAGAGAGTTGAAGTTTGTTACATAAATTTAGTTGATACTATGGCAGAAACGCCGCTATTTTTATCTAGTTTTTTTCCATGGTTTTTTGGATTTAATGCTGCTTCTGATTGAGTTAGTTGGTTGAAAATTTTTTTTTTTGAAATTATATTTTGTTGTGGTCCTACCGACTTCATATGAAGGTAGCAGCGCCACAATTTTTTCAAAACGGCACGGGATACAAAATTTTTATTAGTAGCACAAATTAGAACAAAATAAGCACTAAAAACTGTGATAGGTGCGTTTCGATTCTGCCGATTTGGTCCTGCCTACTTCAAAGAGTTTGAAAATGTGATCAATCCTCTTAGAATTGGTCATATTTCAGTTTTTGTATGAATGCAAAATTCTAGGAGTTCGGGTTTATGAAGTTAGCTCATTCGGAAGGTCATTCAACGGTTTTCAATTATTCAATAATTTTAGTTTTTCACTTGAGATGTACCTACTCGTAATTTAAGATTATTATTTTAAAATTTCATTTAATACCCCAGTTTCATTTGTAATTATAGCAATATGATGTTCAATCTTCTAGCAAGGATGCTCTAAATTTACAACTATGATTTTACATAAATAACTGAACTGTTCAGGTGAAAAAACGATTGTATGTATATTTATTGTGTACGTTATCCAAACGTTGAAGTTTTTTGGAATTAATAAAAAATTAGTATCCTTTATATTCCGTACCAATATGTAACATAAGTTAACCTATTGTCCAGCGTTTATAATTCAGTTCAAGTAGTGTCTCTACGATGAGATTTAATGAGGTACCTATATTTCTTCAGTCTAATTAAATGATTATATATATATATTATTATTATTATTATTAATTACAGTTATACATAGGCCATTGAGGCCTCTAACATGTTATTTCCTAATTTATCAGGTCCTTCCACTCCCGTCTCTTTGTTGCTCTCTCTCTCCAGTTTCCTATTTTCCTCTCCTGAATGTCCTTCATCACCGCTTCGCTCCATCTCTTCCTCGGCCTTCCTCTTCTTCTCTTACCCCCCGGCCGCTTCCAACACACTCCCTTCACCTCTTTATTCTCCGTCATTCTCTCCAAATATCCTACCCAATGTAGTCTTCTCTCCCTCACCTTTTCAGACACCCTCTTTTCTCCGTACAGTTCATACAGTTCTTCATTCATTCTTCTTTCCCATACACCATTCAATTTTTTCCCTCCATATATACTTCTTAGCATCCTCCTCTCCCATACATCTTACTTTTCTTGTATTTTATTGTTCATTACTCAAGTTTCACATCCATACATTAATGTTGGTAGTATAATTGTCTTATACATCTTCCGTCTTGTTCCCCAGGACACTTCCTTGGCCTTCATTCCTTCTCTCAGTCCTCCTGCACACCTATTTGCCTTCATTAGTCTCCAATCTATTTCGTCTTCTTCTTTGCACTCTTCACTGAGCAGCACCCCCAAGTACACAAATTCTTTCACTCTCTCAAACTTCGTTCTTTTCCCTTCTATTTCTATATCTAAGAGAGCTTCACTTTCTCCTCCTTTCGATTTTTTCAGTACCATATATTTACTTTTCTCTTGATTTATTTCTAAGCCATATTTTTTTGCTGACTTTAGAAACTCTTTAACTATATTTTCCAGTTCCCGTTTGTTACGTGCTATTAGCACGACGTCATCAACGTATGCTATTATTTGGTGGCTTTTGTTTAACATTGTCCCTGCTCTATTTATTTGGCTATCTCTCACCACTTTCTCTAACACTGCATTAAATAACAGTGTTGATGTTGGGTCCCCCTGTCTCAGTCCTTTCCTCACTTCTATCTCATCACTCAAAATTCCTTCCACTTTCACTGCACATATGGTATCCTGCAATGTCATTTTCACTAATCTCATGATTTTATTTGGTACTCGTAAATCTGTCAGGGCCTCTAGTAATTTCGCTCTTCGTACTGTATCATATGCCCCTTTAAAATCAATGAATAGCATGTACGTTGAAATCTTATATTCATATGCTGTTAGCAGTACCTGCTTTATCATGAATATCTGATCTGTTGTTGCTCTATTTTTCCTGAAACCGCCCTGGTAATCTCCGATCTCTTTCTCTAAGTTTTCATCTAATCGATTATATATATATATATATATATATATATATATATATATATATATATATATATATATATATATATATATATATATATATATATATATATTGTTAGAAGCAGAGTAATTCATGACTAATCCCATGAATCAGAGGACTGCCGGCAATCAGGCGATGGGTCAGATCACTGTATACGCTCGTCTCGACAAGTTGCTTTACTGAATTGATGTGGATAGTTTGTGTTATTTTTATTATTGCCTTTGTTTACCATATTTGGATATTTGGAATTAATACAATATTTCTGTTGCAATTGTCGTTTTGTTTCACATAAAAAGTTAACATCAGAAGTACGGATCGCCCTTGTCCACGAAACTGTAAGTAATCGAAATTAGTGTTCTTTTGATTATTCTTTACATCGAGGTATTTATCATAATACCACATTATTTGAAACCTGGCAAGCTACGTTTTTTTTTCATAATTTCGGAGCATTAGCTTAGGACAATTTCATGAGAGAAAATATTTTCCTTTATTTCGGTTCACTGCAGTTGAAATAGCAGTAAACATGTTTCAATGATATAGTTCCTTTTTTTTTCATTTAACCTTTGTCTAGCAATGAGGTAGTTAATAACTAAGGCAAAACTTTTGAAAATAAATGATTTGTGTGTTTAATTCATTCTGCTAATGTTAATATTACCAGCGTTCAATGTTCGAGAAATAAAATCAGTCAGATGTTTATTATATAATTTTAAATTCTGATAAAAGTCTTTACTCAGTTTAGTTATGTCACCAATATCTTGCAAATCGGGGATACGTTTTGAGAGGTTTTGTTCTTGTTAAAGCGATAAACTTTTAAATGCTTGCTTTCTTTATGAATTGAGTTTCATTGCAAATGTTATGATATATGAAATCAAATATTTTACACTTTAGTTTATATTATGCGACTTCAAATACTGTACTACAGGATCATTACAAATGTATATTTCAATTTATAGTGCCGTGGCACAATTTAATATTTAATGTCAATAATTTTCATTAGTAAATTGAGTAAAATAATTGGTTGATTATTTTTTTCAAAATATTAAGTTTTTAGCTTCGTAATGGAGAATTTATTTTCTGAGCTGGTTAAAGCAATCAAGTCATCTCGTACTTCGCCGGGACAGGTTGATTTACCCTTATTTCGTCCAGATTTAACAGGTGCAAAGAAATGGCTGACTGAGGTTACGAATATCAAAAATGAGTTTGAATGGTCTGATCAACAAATTATTGATAGAGTGGGTCGATTTCTGACAGGAGTATCCAAAACATGGTTTGATACTTGGACACCTGCAGTAAAAACTTGGGAAATATTTCAGAGGGATATTTTGGAGGCGTTTCCTCCCAAGAAAAATCTTGGCAAATTATTATCGAATGCAACGGGCTTTGACAGTGATCGTTGTAATACTTACGACGCTTATGTATTTGAGAAAGTTAGTTTGCTCAAAAATCTTCGCATACAGTGGGAAGAAGTGGATCTTGTCGAGCTTGTAATTCATGGCATTAAGGAGCCTAATGTACAAACCACCGCTAGTAATCAGAATTTCAAAAATTGTCGGAACTTATTTCATTCCTGGGAACTATCCTAAAACGTAGTAATGACAAACAGAGCGAGGTGTACAGAGCTAGCAGAACCACCTCGTAAACGTTTTCGCGAATATCAGAGCGCCGGTGAACTTAGACGACGACTTATTAAATGTTTTAAGTGTGGAAAAGATGGTCACATGCTAAGGGATTGTCGAGCAAATATTGGCGAGGAAAAGCGACGCATCGATATAACCAGTACTTCTACAGATTCCAGCTCAGTTTTCCAGATTATTTGAATTCTCTGGTTATCGAATATCATTATACCACTTCCGATGTCCGTAGGTCGAGTGGACAAGTAGAAAAATATATGCGGGCCATCATGAATCTAATTTGAGTAGAAACGAAAGTGACGTCAGAATGGTCGAACAATCTGTGGAAGATTCAACTTGTGTTGAATACAACAATTCAGAAAGCAACTGGTACAACTCCACTTAGAGCACTGATTGGTATTGATAGCGCAACACCACTCATAAAATCTCCTTTGAAAAATATCAGTACTACTACTGATTTGCAACCAGTACGCAATATAGAATTAGACCATAATAGAGTCAGAGACAGCTTTAAGGCATCTACCCAAACCCGCGTCAAAGCTAATGAAAAACGCCGCAACAACCGTAAGTATGAGAAGTTCGATATGAAATAAGTAGAGATGGAATGTCGTTAATTACCAAAGCGGCAGAGGAACAACTTAGAATTCGGCCTAGCGACTGGAATTCGGAATCTAGGTGAGACTTCTACTATATATGGCACGTGTTAGAATTTTGATTATTGAAAATGTTGAAATTTTATTATGCTTTGAGTTAGTTTGTAGAAATGTTGGAAAGCTTGTTACGCTTTACATTTTTACGTATTCATATTGGGAGCTTATCATGCTTTGCATTGATTCGTATAAGTGCTAGAAAGCTTGTTGCGCTTCGCATTTGTAAGTGTCGGTGTTGAGAGCTTGTTACGCTTTACATTATTTTGTATAAATGTTGGAAAGCTTGTTACGCTTTGCATTTGTGCGTGGGAGCTTATTGCTCTTTGCATTGGTTTGTATAAATGTTGGAAAGCTTGTTACGCTTTACATTTGTACGTGTAAATATTGAGAGCTTATTATGCTTTGATTTGGTTTGTAGAAATGTTGAAAAGCTTGTTACGCTTTACATTTTTACGTGTTAATATTGGGAGCTTATCATGCTTTGCATTGATTCGTATAAGTGTTAGAAAGCTTATTGCGCTTCGCATTTGTAAGTGTCGGTGTTGAGAGCTTGTTATGCTTTACATTCTTTTGTATAAATGTTGGAAAGCTTGTTACGCTTTACATTTGTACGTGTAAATATTGAGAGCTTATTATGCTTTGAATTAGTTTGTATAAATGTTGGAAAGCTTGTTACGCTTTGCATTTGTACTTGTAAATGTTGAGAGCTTATTACGCTTTGAATTAGTTTGTAGAAATGTTGGAAAGCTTGTTACGCTTTGCATTTTTACGTGTTAATATTGGGAGCTTGTCATGCTTCGCATTGATTTGTATAACTGTTAGAAAGCTTGTTACGCTTCGCATTTGTACGTGTCAGTGTTGAGAGCTTGTTACACTTTGAAATTATAATCGAAATGTGAAATTTTAGTGATGAACATTACGAAGAAGTCCCATCAGAGATGGACCCCGAAGAGAAGGAAGGCAACCTAGAGGGGAACAATCACGAGATGGTTTAAAAACATCGAGAACGATGTTTCTGTTAGGATTGGCCGTGTTAGAAGCAGAGTAATTCATGACTAATCCCATGAATCAGAGGACTGCCATCCCATGAATCAGAGGACTGCCGGCAATCAGGCGATGGGTCAGATCACTGTATACGCTCGTCTCGACAAGTTGCTTTACTGAATTGATGTGGATAGTTTGTGTTATTTTTATTATTGCCTTTGTTTACCATATTTGGATATTTGGAATTAATACAATATTTCTGTTGCAATTGTTGTTTTGTTTCACATAAAAAGTTAACAATATATATATATATATATATATATATATATATATATATATATATATATATATATATATATATATATATATATATATATATATATATATAGATATGATTATTGTTTTGTTGAAAACCACGATGATATTCCAGGCATACTCTTCAAAAGCTTGATATTTAGGAACGAAACTAAAAATAATAGTATTTACTTAACATCTACATAGAAACAAGATAGTAACATTCTGTAAATTCAGTCATACAGAAATGGACGTGAAAAATTATTGAAATATCAACTTCAGCAAACCTTAGTTAAATCCTAGATATAAATAGCAGTATTCATTAGATATTCTATAAGGATCTTCTTTTTGTAACAAACATTTCATTAAATACTGAGAGAATGTGGAGAAACGAATCACCATTCTTCTAAAATATTTCCAACCGCTGTTACCCAATCAATTTAATCTATCATATGCATAGGAACGGCTGAAAAATAGTTCAGGAACAAGCATTTTATAATCATAATTATAAATCGTAATCCTTTCAAGAGGATGAAGAACCTGTGAAATAGATGTCGTTTAATAGAGAAGTTGTGTTTAGTACATCTATGGTCACGATAGATATACACTGCCGGCCAAAATTATTAGATCACCTAAGAAATGCGAATTAAAATTTCTGGTAATTTATTGCAGGTGAATTTTTGTTTTTTTAAATCTGCAATCATTTTTGTTATCTAAACTTCGTTTCGAGTTCTATATAGCAGTTTCTTTACCTGTAATAAAAAATTATCAGTTTGGATACTTTTCAGGTCAGTGTTAATTTTATCTTAAACGGGTAATCACTGATTTTGTTTTCATTATTTTTCCACAAAACCTGAAAATGAATGTGCATGTTCGGGTTAGAAATGCATTATACTCGGAGAATTGTGTTGAGTGGTAACATTAGTGGAGGAAGGTCGTAGTCATCAGCGATATATCGCAGGAAGACTTGGTGTGACTCAATCTGCAGTTTCGTATGTTTTGAGAAGGCATAGGGAGAATAGGGATCATCAAAGAAGACCAGGTCAGGGTCGTATACGCGTTACCACTGCTGTCCAGCATCGCTACATGGTCCAACAAGTCCTTCGAAACCAGACATTAACAGCTCCCGAGGTGCAAAATGTGGCTAGAAGGACTTAAGGAATCCGAATAAGCTCAAGAACCGTAAGAAGATGCTCAAGGGAAGGATACCTGACCCCACGGATCCCAGTTAGAGGGCCGCGTTTGACCGTAGAGCACCGGAGAAATAGACTTCAATTTGCGAGAATGCACGTTAATTGGGAACCGGCCGATTTGGAGTCGAGTTTAGTTTACCGAGTCAAAATTTTCACTCTCCATTCAGATAGATGCGTACGAGTTTATCGAAGACCTGGAGAACGATACGCACAGTCCAACTTCTTCGAAAAAATTCGTCATGGTGGTGGCACTGTTATGTTTTGGGGAGGCATCTCTTTAGGAGGACGTACGGAGCTAGTGACACTTCGAAGGGGCGATGTTAATGCTGTTCGGTACATTACGGACTTTCTATAACCTCATGTGGAGCCATATGCTGAAAACTTTGGTGCTGATTTCGTTTTGATGCAAGATAATGCACGGCCGCACACAGCTCAGGCGACACAAAATTTTCTCCGTCGTGAAAATATTTATACTATGAATTGGCCAGCTAATAGGCTTGACCTTAACCCCATCGAGCATGTATGGGACATGATGGTTAGACGCTTCAGAGCACTTTCAAATCACCTATAGAGCTAGGAAACACTCGATATTGACAATTTTCTTCATGGGTGTGCTAGAATTTCATTTTTGAAATTTTTTTCTTTTTTAAATTAAAGTTTATTCCATCATTTTTTTGCAATATAATGGCTTGTAATAAGATAATTTCACGTTCCCTACGCAAAACCAACGAGGTAACAAATTTAATATAATAATTCACTTGAAATTATTGTTTGATCTAATAATTTTGACCGGCAGTGTATTAATAAGTAATAAAGTAATAACTTGGGGCTTGGGAGTATATTCATAAATTGAAAACCATCTTCATCGCATGAGTAACTTTTAATCAACAGTTTTTATGTGAACAGCTGTGGGGAAGTATCTACGAAAACATTCCTTATTTTTCAGGAGAGACCTATATATATATATATATATATATATATATATATATATACATATATATATATATATATATATATATATATATATATATATATACATATATATATATATATATATATATATATATATATATATATATATATATATATATATATATATATATATATATATATATATATATATATATATATATATATATATATATATATATATATATATATATATATATATATATATATATATATATATATATATATATATATATATATATATATATATATAAATTTGTATGTAACAAAGAAAGAATAGAGTTGAGGGGAAAATAGGACCTTAGTGACTAAGCTCTGCTGCTCACGCGTTATCACTTTCTAGAACCATTATGAGACTCATTGAAAATATAATAAGGTTTCTGAAACTGATAACACGAAATAAAATCTTCCTAAATTAGTAATTTGGTTATTTAAATAAGTTTTATCTCTGTAACCATGTATAAAGAGAATATATTAAGGCGTTTGAATTGAAAAGGTCGATAACTAATATTGAAAATTAATAAATATCTTGGTCACTGATGAATTTTCACTAGGAGCCCCTAGTGAAAATTCATAATAGGCCCTGGCCTATAGCCATAGGCCAGGGCGGAAACTTTTTTTTGTATATAATATATATCGGTCTGACATCTCAGTTCCCTTATACTTTTGTTCATACAGATCATACCGATTTCGGTTCGTTGAGATACCGAAGGTGTATAATGTGTATTTAAACAAAAAATATGGTATTTTGATACATAACATGTTTAATTTAAATGATGCGTTAACACTATCCATTACTGAACTATATTATTATTCAAGGATTATGTAAAAATTCTCTTAATATTATGTAATTTAAATTAGAGTGTTACCTATTATACTGCACGTCAGTCATTAAATATCAAAATAACAAGGAACTCATTAGTCAAAAAATTAAAATTTGTAATTTTGTGAAAAATTATTTTGATAAACTTTCAAAACAATTTCACAAGAAGTCCATAATTATCATTTCAATCATGCGCCGATCTGTAAAAACAGATATTGTGACCAATATCTGTTTTGCGAAAAGATGAATTTTCTTTTTATATTTCATTTCCTAATTCTTCAAAACGCCAAGCTCAGTTCATCATCAATACTCATTGTGAACAAAAAAAAAATTGAATTTACTACGTTATTATCACAAAAATACTTTAAAAAATATAACACTGCGATTGCAATTTCGGTCACTAGATCATCATCGGGCAGATTGAGTTAAGAACTGAATACATAATTATAGATTTGCGCTAACGGGTGGAAAAGAATTATCGCAGGTACCTAAATAGACAAGAATAGCACATTTCAAGAAGGGAACATCGAAGTAGATTTCCCAAATTGGTACAGTAAAATTTTCTTATAAACATCATTATTGTTTGAATACACTAAATATAGGAGTCAATCTAGTCGTTCAGCAAGATATCTTTTGCATTATGATTGAGTTTAAAAATTTCTAATGATATATGTATTCCGTCGGATTCAAATCATCCTCTTTTCCATAAACATTCAGCTTTTAACTCAATAATCCACAGAGCGTTTTCAATTCCACAGGGCCGGCCTAAGGGGTGTGCGAAGTATGCAGCCGCACACTCAAGCCTTTTGGAGGGGCATGAAATTGACCAATTTTTTTACAAAAAAAAATAATAAATTTATATATATATATATATATATATATATATATATATATATATAAGTTCGTATGTATGTGCTTATGTATTTTAGCGTTATTTACACGATAACAGGCGCAATTTTGAAGCAATAGGGTTGAAAGTTTGTAAATAGGTAGTTTCGCATAATATCTTGGATGGGATTGCTTTTGGTTAGAATTGATTAGGGGTTTGACCCCCCTGGAAGCAAAATAAATCTTGTTTACACGATAACGGGCGCAATTTTGAAGCAATAGGGTTGAAAGTTTGTAAATAGGTGGCTTCGTATGATATCCTGGAAGGGATTGTTTTTGGTTCCAATTTGTTGGGGAGTTGACTCCCTGGGGGCAAAATAAATCTTGTTATACGATAACGGGCGCAATTTTGAAGCAATAGGGTTGAAAGTTTGTAATTAAGTAGTTGCGTACGTTATCTTGGATGAAATTGTTTTTGGTTCGAATTGGTTGATCCCCCGGGAAGGAAATAAAAATTGTTTACACATTAAAGGGCGCATTTTTTTAAATTTGGAAATATATTTTTTAAACTGGATATGTTATAGAAACCTGCTCTTCTAATGCAGCTCGCTGCGATAGAGTTTTTTTTTCGTTTCTATGAAGCGTACACACCATATATGAAAGCATTCATCCATCGCTCATTTGTGAAGTTAGTGGTAATTTCATATAACATTTCGAATATTAAAGATGTGAGTTACATAGTAATATGAAAGTATTGAACAAGCTCGTCTCCATTTTTTGGATAATTAATTTTATTTTACTATATTCAATTTTTTTATGTGTCCATGGAATAATAAGTTTTTCTTCACATTATTTTCCTTATCTTTATATTTCATTAACATTCAATATGTTTTTTGTTTTAGTTTTGGAATTTTTTCCATCATGTTTCACAATTATTCCAATACACAGTCCTCTTTGTTTTTTGTACTTCCTTTGTTTCTATAATTCAATTTTTAAGTCTCTGAAAATTATGGTACCTACCTAAACTTCTTCCGAATTTCTTCTCACATTCCCATTCACAAATTTTTCGGGTATATTCTCTTATTTTCACTAGTGTAGCTACGTTAGTTCTTGTTTGATTATTAGCAGCTTTTCACTTTGCAATCCTGCTTATTAAAATGGGTGCAATTAGCAAAGTTCGACCTGGGACCAAGATAGTTTCATGACTTTATATGATGCTTGGCACCAAAAATTCAATTTCATATATCTATATATATATATATATATATATATATATATATATATATATATATATATATATATATATATATATATATATATATATATATATATATATATATATATATATATACATTAGCTAGGTACTTATTCTTAGAGTAATTGCAGTATAAGCATAAAAATCATTGCAACGTTACCTAGAGTTAAGCTTTCATTAGTTTATTTGACATAATAGTGGTTATAGTAGGTACAAGGAATAGTACTGAACATATCAAGTCAATCAATAATGAATCAAATTGTTATACATAAATTTAATGTTCTACAAGGCGCAAAAGTGCACAAAAACTGTGTTTTTGGACCTTAAATTTCAAAAAATTCCATACCCCCTCCCCCCAGCAGGGGCATAGAATTTGAGTCTAGCACACTTGCAATTTTCGCATTAGGCCGGCCCTGCAATTCCATTATCCGTACCAAAATTAGCTAAAGGAATATCTACTATAAAAACAATTGCTTCAAATAATGGTTTGCATACAAGTTGGATATATAAAATGATTAACAAGAAACGTAGTCAACTAGTGTACAACAGCATATATCCTCAATCGAATGTAGAAAAATCGGAAAATTTTCATCTTTAACATATTTTGGTCCTCTAACATAAAAAGTTGCTAATGCCATGCTTGAATGTAATATTAAAATTGCTATCAAACTGAAGACAAAACTTTCAGGATTTTTATTCAATGTAAAAGATATCACTTCAAAATTTGAAAGTTCAGGAGTTTATAAGTTGATTTGTCCTGTATGTGAATGAGTGCACCTATATAGGTTAGACTGGTCGATTGTTCAAGACAAGATTTAAAGAACACCGACAATTTTTTTTTAGAAAAATAAAACGGATTCAACGTTTTCAAATCATTGCCGTGAAAACCACCACCCGTTTCCACAAATAGATAACTTTCAAATTATGCACAAATTACCGAAAGGAACCAAACTAACTTACATGGAATCATTAGAAGATTTTAAACTCAATCATAATGCAAAAGATATCTTGCTGAACGACCAGATTGACTTGATATATTCTCCTATATTTAGTGTATCCAAAAAATAATGATTTTTCTAAGAACCTTTGTACCAATTTAGGAAATCCACTTCGATTTGCCCTTCTTGAAATGTGTTATTTTTGTCTATTTAGGTACCTGCAATAGTTCTTTCCCTCTCATTGTACCTATACTTTTGGCAATAAATTTATATTTAGAAAGAATCTACTTGTCTGTACATATTCATACTATTTCGATAGTTTGATGAAGCCGACAAATATAGATGATAGGTACCTACACATGAGCTATGAAATAGATATAGATAGAATCTACTTTGGAGCTATACAAATTTAGATTGAGAAAGTTTTTATACCATATTCATAACTTCTATTAATGAATTTACCCTTAAAGCCAATTGAAATTATCTTATACAAGGGCATTTGAAATAGAAATTGAAGAAAATTCCGTACAATAACAGTAAGTATGAGGAGAAATAAAACTAATTACAATGAAAGTCAATTATATGGTAATAATATTGAAACAATAAAAATATTATTCGTTCAAAATTATAGAATTTTATAATATCGGATTAAATTCTGCATTTTGATACCTCACAGTAGTTGCACTTTATAAATAAGTTATACACGAATCAACTGTCATAGTTTCAATGTTATTACCATATATTTTACTATATTATATATATATATATATATATATATATATATATATATATATATATATATATATATATATATATATATATTTATATATATATATATATAATATATATATATTATATATATAAATATATATATATATATATATATAAATATATATAGTATATGTATATATATATATATATATATATATATATATATATATATATATATATATATATATATATATATATATATATAAATGAACCTCGCGCTCTGTATAGAAAAAAATCACGCGCGAGAGATATAAATATTTTTGCTTTATATATATATATATATATATATATATATATATATATATATATATATATATATATATATATATATATATATATATATATATATATATATATATATATATATATATATATATATATACCTATATATATATAAACATGACTACAGTTCGCTGAATAGGTAGAATTCAATTGCGGGATAGAAAAATTATTGTGCTTGTTTTATATATATATATATATATAAATATATATATATATATATATATATATATATATATATATATATATATATATATATATATATATATATTTATATATTTATATATATATATATATATATATATATATATATATATATATATATATATATATATATATATATATATATATATATATATATATATATATATATATATATATATATATATATATATATATATATATATATATATATATATATATATATATATATATATATATATATATATATATATATATATATATACAGGGTGGCGACCGGCCGTATCTCGAAAACGGTATGTCCTAGAATTTGGGAAAAAAATTCTTATATGAAAATCTGCCCTAAAAAATTGATTAAAAATGTTTTTGAGTCTTTAGTTTTCCGCTAGGTGGTGCAATCTACCACTTATAAAATATAATTGGATTTTTTACGAAATATTCTCCAATTTAGTATTATATAGTATATATATATATATATATATATATATATATATATATATATATATATATATATATATATATATATATATATATACAGGGTGGCGACCGGCCGTATCTCGAAAACCGTATGTCCTAGAATTTGGGAAAAAAATTCTTATATGAAAATCTGCCCTAAAAAATTGATTAAAAATGTTTTTGAGTCTTTAGTTTTCCGCTAGGTGGTGCAATCTACCACTTATAAAATATAATTGGATTTTTTACGAAATATTCTCCAATTTAGGCTGGTGAAAAATATCAACTTTAGAAACTACTGTCCTAATTCTACAACTTTTGTTAAAGTAATTTTTTTGTATTACCTATTCTGAAATGGTGGGGGAAGTTCTCTTTCTTTGACATAAAAAAGACTGTAACTCCATAATGCATGAACCGATTTTCGAAAACATAGACTCTATGCAAAGAGTATTGAATGTAGATTTCAGTAACAAATAACAAAAACATTTTTAATTTTCCAATCGGCAACTAGAGGGCGTTATGTAACAGCTAGCTCTATTTATGATTTTTTTTGAGAAATTTCAAATGCAATGCTATAAATCTAACTAGCTAACAAAAAGCCAAATTTGATGACTTATTGACCTGTCAAAACCGCGAACTAATATCTCTTTTCATTCCAAAGATATTGGCATTTTTTTATGAATGTAGGTGATTGTTGTCTCGCCCTGTAAGGTGGAAGAGAAATTATGTTGCTAAACTTGTTTTGAAAAAAAAACGAGTAGAAACGCATCATGAAAATATTTACTAACATTACATAATGAAACAAAACTAGTCCGGTCAAATGAGACCAAAAAAAATAGGAGTGAAGTTACAAAAATTCGCACCCAGCTGAAAATTGTTAGGATTGCTCAAAACACCATTATAAATGAAATCTAAAAAGTCCTCATCGCTCTGATACGTGCAAAAAAACTAACTCAGGGTCGAATGTCACAAAAACGGTTTTTTTGCGATTTTCAGCAAAGCATTAATAATGGAACTAGTCTAGACAAAAATTGTAGATCACCTAATTATCAATAAAAAAACGTTTGAATAAGTTTTTTCTTCAGAGCCACCGTTTTTGAAATCAACGATTCAGAAAGTTGAAAGAAATGCAAAAAACACTAGCTCAAAGGTGGCGTTGAAACGTGCATATTATGACGATTACAATTATTTCAACTTTTTGAATCGTTATATCTCAAAAACGGCGACTCTCAGAAGAAAAAGTATTTTGAAATTTTTTATAGATAATTATCTGATCTACAATTTTTGTCTGGGCTAATTTCATGCTGTTGTGAAATAATATGATAAGGATGCATTTTATAATCCTTTAATATTCTTGGCACCAAAGAATTATTCAATCCTAGATCTCTTGCAATTTTTCGAATACACAAATGGGGTTCAGACTTAACTAACGCCAATACGTTAATAACATTTTCTTCATTGCGACTTCTACGTATCCTATTTCTTAATGCGACAGGTTGAACATTGCCGGTTTCTCGCAATCTTTGTGCCAATCCTTTGAATAATTTCCGAGAATGACACCGTCTTTCAGGATATCGTATCGCATACTCCCTTTCAGCAATTACTTCATTTTGTAGACTTTCAAAATCTACACTGAGCATATCATATGCCTCTTCATTTGAATAAAAAGGCATTATAAAAGAGTTAGTTTGCAAACAGTCAGAATAAATTTGACAGCAATAAAAACTTAAAAGTAAACAATCATAAAACATTAGTGTCATTTCCATAGGTAACTTGCTGACTTTTGAAACATCTATCTCTCAACAGTTTAACATCATTCGTAATATTGCAGCTCGTCCATGAACATAAAACTATAAGAGATCGTTTGAGAGATTTGGGATTGAATTTTTACCCGAAAATTTTCATCCGAAATAGTTCAAAGCAAATACTGGCAAGCATTTTGAGTATTTAAAATAATGAGATAGTGGGAGCGTTTTGTAAATTTCTGTTATGAGTAGCTCCCTTAGTTTTGTTTCATTATGTAATGTTAATAAATATTTTTGTGATGCGTTTCTACTTGTTATTTTATTTTCAAAACAATTTTAGCAACATAATTTCTCTTCCACCTTACAGGGCGAGACAACAATCACCAACACTCATCAAAAAATGCCAATATCTTTGGAATGAAAAGAGATATCAGTTCGCGGTTTTGACAGGTCAATAAGAAATCAAATTTGACCTTTCGTTAGCTAGTTAGATTTATAGCATTGCATTTGAAATTTCTCAAAAAAAATCGTAAATAGAGCTAGGTGTTACATAACGCCCTCTAGTTTCCGATTGGAAAATTAAAAGTGTTTTTGTTATTAGTAACTGAAAGCTACATTCAATACTCTTTGCATAGAGTCTATGTTTTCGAAAATCGGTGCATGCATTATGGAGTTACAGTCTTTTTTATGTCAAAGATAGAGAACTTCCCCCACCATTTCAAAATAGGTAATACAGAAAAATGACTTCAACAAAAGTTGTAGAATTAGGACAGTAGTTTCTAAAGTTGATATTTTTTACCAGCCTAAATTGGGGAATATTTTGTAAAAAATCCAATTATATTTTATAAGTGGTAGATTGCGCCACCTAGCGGAAAACTATGGACTCAAAAACATTTTTAATCATTTTTTTAGGGCAGATTTTCATATAAGAATTTTTTTCCCCAAATTCTAGGACATACGGTTTCCGAGATACGGCCGGTCGCCACCCTTAATGAATCACCCTGTATATATATATATATATATATATATATATATATATATATATATATATATATATATATATATATATATATATATATATATATATAGATATATATGAATTATTCTTGCCTGTGCTGTTTTTATCTCTTCTTAGTAATAATAATTTGAATTCTTCAAAAGTCACCAATTTCGTGACGAAATATTAACTTTTCAATAAAGTCTGGTATTGCTAAGATTATATAAATATTATTATATATATATATATATATATATATATATATATATATATATATATATATATATATATATCTGACATCAAAAAGTGGGACCCAGGAGGTATAAGATCATCATTTCCGGGGAAACTAAAAATTGAACTATCAAAATATAATAAAATTACATCATCATTATGCCTCATGGATTAATATGCCTTTTTGTCTTATACAAATAATAGTTTATTTCTAACCTAGCAAATAGTGATTTCCGTTGTCTTTCGTTTTCTTCTTATTGAACTTTTTTTAATAATAATAATAATAATAATAACTGATAAAGATGACACAGTTTACCTCCAAATTACGTTATGAATGGAAGAAATTGACATAATTTATTCTTAAGGGGGTATTTATGTGATGAGCAGGACGTGAATTAGCGTAAGCTGATATAATTTTCTTGAATAAACTAAAAATATTTTAGCTTATCTTTTGCCACTTTTGGTTTAAACCTTCGAATATTTTATATATATTGAATTGAAATCTATGAAGCGGATATAAAATATTGGTCTTTTTTTTTTGTTTGGAAGGGAAGTTCAGAAAGCAAACTATTTCCAAGCATTCGAAGTTGCTAGGAATTATTTGGCCATCGAATAGTTTATTGACGAAAACAATAAAATAAATTTTTTATTTGCTTGAAAGTTATAAAAATATCAAGAAAATACTATTTGTAAACGAACCAACCACTTCAATAATACGCTTATAGACTCTTAGACTAGCCTGCATGAATTGCTTGGAAAGAAGAGGTGGTCTGAACATAAGATTATGATGATAAACTTATACTACAAAATCAATTAAAACATACTCTAATTCACATATCAAAACAAAAAATAAATAAATGTAAATCAAGAATGGTAACCATTTTTTCCATTTGAATGTAGAATGTGAAAAATGAGTAATTCAATGTGCAAAAAATTCAACAAAAATAATCATGTTTTTCTTCTGTGAAAATAAAAGTACATATTGATGGTGAAATATTGCGAAACCGTGTTATTAATTTCAAAATACTGCTATGTTGGATATGGCAAAAATCTAATTTACGGAATCAGAAAAATGTCGTATTTTCCATAATCATTTTTTAAATTAAGAAGAACTATTCAAATTGTCTGATAACATCTCATCTTAGACTTCAGTCAATTTCTTGGTTCGAATGTCTTAAAAATCTTTGGTGCTGTTCTACATAATGTTTATCAAATATTCATCTTTTATTCAATCTGAACCATAGTGAAAGATATGTCGCCGTGTGCATCAGACACCACATGGCGACAATCATAGATACATTAGATACAAGGTTGATGTCGACTATATCCATTTCTTCCAAAAACTTATGAGGGTTTGCATAGTGACAATATTCTGCCACTTCTGGACAACTTAATGTATTTCTGTGAAGTCCATAAGTTGAGTACACGATACCATGGAAGCCTGCTCTGTAGTAACTGATGAAGTACATCCAACGAAAGTAGAAAGGAGTGTTCACATAGGTAATGCAGAACCCGAAGATTGAGAAGAAACATGCTATCACTGGACCAATGAAAACTGCTATCTGAAGAAGAAAATATTGAATTGATTAATGTGGAAAATTATAGCTTGAAGCATCCACTTTTGAATATCCAATGAAATTACCACTCTTCTTGTGGTAATTCATCAAAGAACGCAAATATCAGTTTAATTTCATAAATATTTTCGAATGGTCACAATATATGAATATGGATATTACCTTCAATGGTGTTGTAGCGCCAATAAAATATCCCCAAGCTTGTGCACAAAGAGTACTCGAAGTAGCAAAAAGAATGAATAGGAAAAGTCTGAAGTCTTCCGGTTGCTCAGTTAAGTAATAGCTTATCAAAATGTATGCCCAGCAACACAAAACCTGTAATGGAAATAAAACATACAATTTGTATGTTTCACATACAAATGTGATATTTGAGTTCAATATCACAATTCTTACCTGAAAAGGAATTTCTATCAATATCACAGAGAGAAGGTAAGGACTCAGTTTGTACCATCGATTGAAATGTTCTCTTGTTAGAATTTTCATTTCCAATGGAACTGTAAATTAACTTAGTTATTCTTGATCAAATATATAATTTTTATTGCACTCAACATCCAGAAGCTGCAAATAGGTAGCGGGAATAAACATTTTCGACAGTCACAATAATTATTATTTGGAACAATTTTTTCAATCTTCACAAGTTTCATATTTTTAAAAAGCCGAAACTTTTTTACGATATATTTCGATATATGTATTAAAAAATTAAGATACTATTGATTTTTAATATCCAATTATTTTTTCTAGTATAGCGACCAAATAAGTTGGTGATATGAACTGAATTATCTAATTAAATTTCAGACAAATTTTCCAGTTTCATACTAATTCATTGTATATGATATTGAAAATTAGTCATGAACAAACGTTTTTTCAAACATCATTAATATTAGCTTTAACCAATTGGATCAAGCAAAATATACCTATTGATTGTGAATTGTATTATATGATTAAGTCATTTTGCGAACCTATTTTTCAATACAGAAATGATTATCTAGAATTCCATTAATTTCTCTGGAATGTGAGTCCAGAGATTTCTTGAAAAATTACGACCAATTATATGAACGTCTACTTACATGATAATGTCACTGACATTTTCCCAGTGTAAACAAGAAGAAGAAGAGTTCCGTATAAGTACACATAATTTCCTAACACTGTGTTCGCTTTACTGCCCACACCCTTGTACAGGTATCCGAATAGAAATCCAATCAGGATATGAGCCATAAGTCTATTCAATAAAAATGCCTGGAACGAAAAATAATTCACAATAAGTCATACTTTCAAATAGAATTAATATTTGATGATTTATATATTCCTCAGGAATTATAAAGATATTGAACATCATAAATACAATGATGTGCGATAAATAAATATTTATTGAATTTAAAGCTTAAACAATTTCTGATATTAAAAGTCTGACATACAGTCACAGTTACCTTATATGTCCAAAGCATAGCGATTTCTGTTCCTTCAGATAGCAAAGGAGTGGAATGCGTTTTAAACAAAAAATATCGAATTTTGATGCATAACATGTTTAATTTAAATGATGTGTAATATCAATGAAAGATGAGTGAAAACTGTCCATTACTGGACGATACAATTATTCCAGGATTATGTTAAAATTCTCTTCATATTATATTACCTAAATTAATTATTATACTGCACGTCAGTCATTAAATATCACAATAACACGGAATTCATTAATCAAAAAAAGTTTTATTTGTAATTTTGGGAACAATAATTTTGAGAAACTTTCAAAACAATTTCACAAGAAGCTTATAATTTTCATTTAATTTGATTTAAAAAAAGTGACGAATATTGTGGCCAATATCTGTTTTGCGAAAAGATTTCTTTTCTTATTTCATTTCCTATTTTTCAAAAAACCAAGCTCAGTTCATCATCAATACTCATTGTGCTTCTTCACTTTTGGCTATGAATTAATATTTAGAAAGATTCTATTTGCCTGTACATACTCATATTATTTTAATAGTTTAACGAAGTCGACAAATATTAATGAGATAGAAAAATGATAGAAATTTTTTACTTTTACTTTGGAGATACACAAATTTAGTTTGAGAACTTTTTATAACCATATTCGTAACTTCTATTAATGAATTTAGCCTTAAAGCTAATAGAAATTATTTTATGTTAGGGCATTTGAAACAGAAATTCCGTACAATAACAATGATGTAAATAACAGTAGGTAAACGTATACAAAGGAATAAAACTACTTACAATGAGAATCTATTGTATTGTAATGAGATGGAAAATATAAAAATATTATTCGTTTGAAATTATGGAACTTTATAATATCGGATTCAACGCTGCTTTTTGATACCTTATGCTAGATTTACTTTATGAATAAGTATATAGGAATCTAGTGGTGGTACATGTCATAGTTTCAATGTTATAACCGTATATTTTACTGTCATTATTATTAGTTGTATTTCTCATAAGTCTATTCAATAAATATATCTGGAACGAGAAATAATTCACAATAAGTTATAACATCAAATAAAATTAATATTGGATGAATTATGAAAGACTGTTTTCCTCAGGAATTATAAAGATATTGAACATCTTAAATACAATAATGTGCGATATATATATATATATATATATATATATATATATATATAAATATATATATATATATATATATATATATATATATATATATATATATATATATATATATATATATATATATATATCAGGGGCGGCTAGTCAAAGGAGGCTAAGCCTCCTCAACAATATTCCGTGTATCACTAATATATTATATTGAATAGTCAGCATTCAGCATATTCATATTAATCAAAATAATATTATTTTATGCACCTACCTTCCTTTCAACCTACATTATATAATATAATTTATTAATTACGATAGAAGGTATTTACATTTATTGCATTTCATTCATTTCAAGATTTGTGGCAACGCTGCGGAGGCACGGAAAGGCATATTCTCAACGTTCATTATGCCTGCCACAGAAAAGTAAACAACGGTGCAAATACTCCGAATGAATACTTCATTGAAATAGAAAAGCAAAACACATGTAAGTGGCAAACCGGATAGGAATCCAGTCTCATATAATGTCGACCAATCACAACTATAGAATTTCGCGTGACATCGAGTGAATTCGTTGGAAAGCATTAATTGAATCGTAGTATGATCGTAGTTACTAATGGCCGAAAACAGCAGCGTGTTTACTTATATTGCTCGCGTATTGTTTTAAAATGAGTTTGGTTACTGAAGCTTATTTCAAAAATTTCAATGGTGACTTAGTGGAATATTTGTTATCCCATAACTTTAGTGCACTAAGTTATGAGGATAAAGTTTTGATAAAAACATTGCGACCTACCCCTGAATTAAACAATTTGGTGCAGCGTAACAGACAACAAAACCGCGGTTTGAATACAAGGAATTATGAGAGACATCCTTGCCTAACCGGATCACAGGTAAAAAATAAATTATTTTGTTGGAAGTGTTTACTTTTTACTAGTGAAAATGTCTCTGTTTGGGGCCGCTTAGGATTTGAAGATTTAATTCTATACCTAGTTGAAAGTGAGGAATATTTCACCGATAAAGTAACTTTAAATACAGCACGCGGATTAATATCTTACTTACAAGATAAGGAATTTATATATTTTTTAAACATCTTTAAATTAATTTTTGAACAAACAGAAATAGTTTTTCAAATCCTAAAGCACAAGTTTTCAGATATAATTTACTCACGAAATCGGCTCAAGTTTCTTTTGGAAAAAATTTCAGAATTTCGTGCAGAAGTTCATTTTAAAAAACTATTTTTTGTATTTCAAACTACTGATGATACGACTCAATGTATCCCAAAACGAAAGAAATTCAGTTACGCAGATATGGAGCTTCACTATAAGCAAATATTTTATAACCTTTTGGAAAATTTATGTCAAAAATACACTTTTTTTGATAAGGTGGCCATAAAAAGTGAACTGTGTGTTGTTTATAATGACAATGAAATTTTGGGGCAAAATGAAAATCATGCGAGGACTATTAAATACCTTTTTGATAATGATTTGAATCAAAATTTACCCCAAGTTTATAAACTCTTATGTCTAATTGTTTCTATCCCGGTGACATCGGCTTCCGTAGAGCGCTCGTTTTCCACTCTTGAGAGAATTAAAACTTATTTACGAAATTCAATGAGCCAGGATCGTTTGAAAAATATTAGTTTGTTGTCTATTGAAAAGGAATTGGTAAAACTTTTGGCGAAAGACAAAAAATTTTATGAGGATATTATAGATCATTTTGCTAACGTTAAAGATCGCAGAATCCCGCTAATCTTCAAAAGTATATAATAACTTTTTATTTGCTCTCACCAGCTGTTAACAAATTCGTTAAGTAGGTAGGTAGGTACCTATTTTGTGAAAGAAAATAAAATTTGATGAATAGATGAATTGATTAATTGGCTGAGTTTTTCTGAATATTGTAAATAGGAGTTGTAGGTCTCAAGGTAGACACTCGAAAGTGAAAACAAATTTATAGCTTAGAGTTCTTCTTTTACTTTGATTTTCTTTAAATTATAAGGCGGTTGACCTTGAAATCCTAAAAATTTTCGCCTATGGTGTATTTTTTTTACACCTCTTGTAGCCTCCTCAAATCAAAACCTCACTGATATATATATATATATATATATATATATATATATATATATATATATATATATATATATATATATATATATATATATATATATATATATATATATATATATATATATATATTAAATTATATATTTATATATATATATATATATATATATCATATATATATATATATATATATATATATATATATATATATATATATATAAACATTTATTGAATTTGAAATTTAAACAATTTCTGATATTAACACAATTTTTTAGAAAGATTATCATTTAAGAATATCTCAGAACAATACTGTTTCAACTACGAATTACGAAAACAATTCTTTATTGAGTTAATAAAAATTATCATAATCATGTATTTTCATTTATGCTATTCAGTTTTTCATACGCAGTTGTAATACTGGAATTATGTACCATTCAACTCATTATTGCTATTCATGATCTGTGTTCTACTGTAGCTTCTACAATAAATAAGAGCAACAACTAATAATTATTTTCGATTACAATCTATCATGATATACTAGAACAAGAAGCAGTTGAATTGTACTCGTAATGGATTAGGAGAGATGGTTGTGAGTTCTTGCAGGAAAAGTGCTTGGAAAAATGGCCACGAGAACAGGGACCGCAGAGCCCGTCGGATGGCCGAAATAATGCGTAGATCGGGTCCCGTTGCGATACACAAAGAATAGATAAAAGTTAAGTTCCAGTATCAGCTTATGTAGGCAACTAACAATATGTGTGTTGTAAGGATATTATAATAACAATAATTTTGGCAATAAGAAAGTAAATCTATGTAGGTACCCTCAAATTTGCATCCTCTACTGTTTTAGTTCTACGTTAATAACTATATGTCAATCGAATCCTCTTCAATTTCGGCCGCATATTCAAATTCACAGAAAGCTTCGAATGAGAAAAAATTTCGTACGGTAATATCAAAGACTGACTCTGTTGATTTCTAGTTGATTTCGATGGCTTGAAGCTATAATTCCATGATTAAATAAATGTATTGGATTCAGTATGTCCTTAACAGATTATTATTATAGCAGTTACCCTTTCGAAAAAACGAGCTTCTTACATACCTCTATGTATGGACGTAATAAGTACAACGTGATAGGTAAATAACAAAAAATGGATTGACATATAGTTATTAACATAGAACTAAAACAGTAGAGGATGCAAATTTGGGGGTACCTACATAGATTCACTTTCTTATTGCCAAAATTATTGGTATTATAATATCCTTACAACACACATATTGTTAGTTGCCTACATATACATAAGCTGATACTGGAACTTAAATTTTATTTATTCTTTGTGTATCGCAACGACGGGACCCGATCTACGCATTATTTCGGCCATCCGACGGGCTCTGCGGTCCCTGTTCTCGTGGCCATTTTTCCAAGCACTTTTCCTGCAAGAACTCACAATCATCTCTCCTAATCCATTACGAGTACAATTCAACTGCTTCTTGTTCTAGTATATCATGATAGATTGTAATCGAAAATAATTATTAGTTGTTGCTCTTATTTATTGTAGAAGCTACAGTAGAACACAGCTCATGAATAGCAACAATGAGTTGAATGGTACCTAATTCCAGTATTACAACTGTGTATGAAAAACTGAATAGCATAAATGAAAATACATGATTATGATAATTTTTATTAACTCAATAAAGAATTGTTTTCGTAATTCGTAGTTGAAACAGTATTGTTCTGAGATATTCTTGAATGATAATTTATCTAAAAAATTGTGTTAATATCAGAAATTGTTTAAATTTCAAATTCAATAAATGTTTATATATATATATATATATATATATATAATATA
>JARQZK010001472.1:650000-805081 GCA_030704885.1 Cynegetis impunctata | reverse complement strand
TGACCCCATCAATAAAAAGTTCCAGACAACAAACAAACTTAGTAATGTGTACTGCTACCTACTAGCACGCCGGCAGATGGCGCATCTCACACTAACAGAACAGCCATTGTAGAAGAAGAACAACTGACAGAGTTGTGACAGGATGACAGTTTTGAACGGGATGAAGGATGACAAAAACATAAGGAGGTTATATGAAAAGAAGAAATAATATAGATTGGGAAAGATTAGTGTTAGAGACGGGGGAAGAAAATTTTTATTTTTAATAATTGTTAAATGTTTCTTGTCAGATGGACATTTGAAAAATTCAACTTCGGTAAGTTTCAATTGTTGTGAAGTTGTACTGTAGATTAATTGAAGTTCAATGTTTATTTTATAGCAACCCTGATGATGCAATAAAGAATTGCGAAAGCTCGGTTCAGAAAAAAGAGTTTTTCTTACTCCTAATTGAGTCGATATACCCTACCTTAAACTAGATTATCAATATTATATAATATATATATATATATATATATATATATATATATATATAAAAATATATATATATATATATATATATATATTCATCATCGTATGAACTATCGTTGGTATCGGACGTGTTGTCGTGTCGCTCTTCGAAAATAGATCTTGAATTCGTGTTTTCAAGTGGAAAATTCGTTAAAAAAAGAAAATCTAAAGTATGATAACAAAGTGCTGTGTTTCACATGTGAAAATAGATATTTTCCATAGTATAGAAAACTGAATTAATAGCTAACTAAACTATAAGTTTTCGTTTACTTCGTGAAATCGGTAATCGAACCAAGACATAAATAATTAAAATCTGAACGACAACTGTGATAATATCGATAAGGATATCGGTTCCAGCCAATTTTTACATCTGGACGAAGATGTCTGAGAACAAATGTAAGTGCAAGGGATGCTCAATAACTATAAAAAGAAATGAAAACTCGATAAAACGTAATACCCTTGTGAAAACTGGTTCCATAAAAAGTGCTGTCAGCTCTCTAATCAAGATTTTGTCGCATATGAATGGGAAATACTGCAGAAAAATGGGTATGTGTGAATTGTATTGAAAAAGAAAATGAACGAGAAGATAAAGAGGAAACGGCAACTTCGAAGTAGATGATGGCAGGCAGTAAAGTAATGCATTCTAATTTGGAAATTATAAGAAAAAATTTAATGAAAAAATTATCGGTATTGAGGAATCTATGAATTTCAATGGTAGTATTTTAACTGATTTACAAAAAACCTCTAATGATATTAAACAAGAGAATGAACTATTGAGGAAAAAAAATGAACAACTTAGGCGAAGAATCACGGACGTGGAAACGTGTATGGCTAAAATGAAGTCCGATGGGAATAAAGAGGAAAACATAGAAAGAAAAAAGAAAGTTGTTATAATAGGATTGAGAAGTGATAATGCCGTAACATCGAAAAATAATGTATTGAAAATATGTGAGAAACTTGGAATGCAGATACAGGACGAACAATTTGAATGTAAAGTGATACCTGTAAAAAATGGAACAAATCCGGTAATAGTTCACTTCAAAAATTTAGAAACTAGAAACAAACTTATTCAGATTAAAAAAGAAAAGGGTTTATTGAACTTGAAGGATTGCAACATCGAGTACAGAAAAGGAAATATATATATATATATATATATATATATATATATATATATATATATATATATATATATATATATATATATATATATATATATATATCAATGACGACCTGTCCAGGGACACTCGTGCTCTCTTGCATAATACTAAGAAACTGAAGGAATATGGGTTTAAATATGTATGGTGTAAAGAGGAACAGGTAATGGCAAAAAAGAACAATGAATCAAGAACATTGAAAATCTATTGCGAAAGTCAAATTAATCAAATTATGGACAATGAATCTAGTACGAGTGAGTAAATTTTAAAAATAGAAATTATGTTTTGGTCCAACAGGTTGTTAATTATATTTGAAATGGATAAGTATATTAGGAATTATAAAGAAAAAAGCCTTAAAACAAATGAAATAAATGATGTTCAAGATTATAATGTAAATTCACGATCAAATAAAAAAAGTTTCAGCGTTTATCATCAAAATATTAGAAGTTTGAGCTAAAACTACAATGTATTGAAGGTCTTACTGAATGAGGTCGAAAAACCGTTCGATTGTATAATATTGTCCGAGACTAGAAATGATTTCGATGTAGATTTATTTGGGTTGAAGGCTATGAAATGTTGTTTAGTTTCGGGGATGTCAACAAATGCGACGGTACAGTGTTTGATCATCGGGTTCGTTCAAATAAAACAATGTTATTCTCACTCAGCCATATATTCCGTGTTATTCATACAATACGATCGTCTCTTAACAACCGTCAAAATCCCCCGCGCTCGTCGTCTCGCGCCTCTTGTCGATTCACAAAACAACGTTGCCACGTTTAACAACCAAACCTTAATCCAGAAACAAAAGACCTACCAATAACTCTAACTAACAGAACATCTCCTCTCACAAGCTTAAAAATTAATTAAGAACATAATCATTAAGGTAAGCCGGTTGCTTAACAAATCTTTTTGGTCGGTTTGGAGAAACACTCTGCAAAGGTCTATTATTGGGAGGGGTACTTGGGACATACTTTTCCCCAGGAGTCTCACTGTAAGAGTTTTGAGGAGCACTGTCCGAGTTTTCCACTTCGACACTATCTTGCGACTCACTATTTTCCGGAAGCACAGATCTATTACTAGGTTGACATTTATTCTTAAAATTATAATTAGAAGGAGCTGCATATGCCGGAGTAAAGTTTGGTTCAGTATAGTAAGGTGCGGGAATTAAATGATATCTGTTTCGGCGATAAATACCAAGATTGTTGGCTTGTATTAAATATGAACGAGGTTCATTTAATACTTCAATGACTTTTCCGTAAACACGTAAATCTATTACCCAGACATAGTCTCCAACTACTAAATCAGGTAAGTTTCGGGTCCGGTGTCTTTTATTAAACTGTTGGGCTATTTTGTCCTTCGCAACACCCTCCTTTTCCCGAAAAGAATTGTAATCAACATTTATCTTTTTATTTAATAGGCTTGGCAACACTGGTAATGGTGTTCGCAATTTTCTACCGTACAATAACTCACTTGGGGAAAATCCACACTCTAGAGGGGTAATGCGATAAGACAATAAAGCCAAATGAATATCTGTGTTTTTTTTAATTAGATTTTTTGCAATTTTAACAGCTGCTTCGATACAGCCATTTGATTGTGCAAAGTAAGGGCTACTAGTTATATGAGAAAAATCGTACTCACGAGCAAATTTTTTAAATTCTGTCTGAAATTGTGGACCGTTATCAGACCGAACAGTCTCACTGATACCATATCGTGAAAATAATTCTTTCAACTTTTCAATTATAACATTTTCAGTCATTTTTGTCAATTTAAAGATTTCAAAGAATCTTGAATAATAGTCGGTGACTATCAAGTACCATGAATCGCATTTAAATAAATCTAAGGCAATCTGTTGCCACGGACGGTTCGGAATTGAGTTTTTCAGAAACGGTTCTTTAATGTTTATCCTATTTTCAACACATTGAGGGCAGTTTCGAACCAAATTTTCAATCTGAGTGGAAAGGCCAATCCACCAAACAGAGGACTTGGCTCTCTGTCGACATTTAACTACTCTCATGTGACCTTGATGAATAAAATTTAAACATTTTAACTGTAGAGAAGGTGGAATAATAATTCTTAGGTTTCGCAACAAAAACCCCTCTGAAAATGAAATTTCGTCCCTATATGGATAAAATTGCAACAGATCACTACTCAAAGAGCTTTTATTGGGCCATCCTATTTCTGTAAATTCTTTAAGTTTGACTAAGGTCCCATCTTTTGCTTGCTCTGTTTTCATTTCTTCTAGGAAATGTGGTTTTACTTGTACCGAACTAACTATAAGTTTAACGTGCGCTTCTATTTCATTTGCCAGTTCATCTTCACACGGTTTTTTGCTGATTGACCGAAAAATTTCGGGACAAAGCATCGGCCACAACAACCAAGTCTTTACCTGGTGAATAATAAATTTTATATTTATATCGCATTAGCCGAATTCTAAAACGTTGTAAACGCGGTGTTAACACGTCAATGGGTTTGGTTTGAAGTACCTGAATTAAAGGTCGGTGATCTGTTTGAAACAAAATCGGTATTCCTGTGACGTATTCCGAAAATTTATCCGCCGCCCAGGCAAGGGCGAGCGTTTCTCGCTCAATCTGGGCATATCTACGCTCTGTGTCCGAAAGTAAACGCGAAGCATAAGCTACAATCTCGTTTTTGCCCTCCTTTGTTTGTATTAGACAAGCGCCTAACCCATATGAAGAAGCGTCCGCGGAAACCGATATCAACTTAGTCGGATCAAAATATGCCAAAGTTGGGCTATTCTGCAATAATGTTTTTACTTTTTCAAATGACTGTCTCTGAGCAATGTCCCAAACAAATTGCGTATTCTTTTTCAATAAAGAGAATAGTGGCTCTAGAGTTTGTGATCGATTGGGGATAAATCTACTAGAAAAATTAATCATGCCTAAAAATTGTAAGACCTCTTTTTTGTTTTTAGGTTCCGGAAAATTTTTTATGGCTATAATGCGATCTGGGTCCACCTTGATGCCTTGGTTTGAGATTTGGTGACCTAAAAATGTTAGAGACTGTGTTGCAAAAACACATTTCTCTTCATTTAAAGTTAGCCCTTCTGCCTCAATGCGTTTCAACACTTCTTCTAAGCTTTGATTATGCTGCTCTAGGGTCGGTGCATAAATGAGAATATCATCGATATGACTTATGACCCCTTGAATTCCTGTCAAAATTTTATTTAGTAGTAACGAAAAATACTCTGGCGCACAATTTATTCCGAAAGGGACTCTTTTAAAAAAATACCTCCCAAATGGTGTAATGAAAGTTGTCAAAATTTGTGATTCTCTATTAAGTTTAATTTGATAGAATCCAGAATTAGTATCCAACTTAGTAAAATATTTAGAACCTTTTAACTGTGATAATATAGTTTCTACTTTGCCTATAGGAAAATGTGAACGTTGAACTGCTTTATTTAGCTTAGAATAATCAACGCATAATCTTATTTTAGAATTTTTTTGGACAACTACTATGGGACTCACCCAGTCAGTTGGGCTTTCTATTGGTTCAATAATATCAAGCTGTTGGAGCCTTTCTAGCTCTTCTTTCAGAGGTTTTAATAAGGGGATGGGGACAACACGAGGCACAGACTGCACATAGGGCTGAATGCCCTCAATAAGCTTAATACACATTTCAGTCTTGAAAGTACCGACATCCTTAAAGATTCCTGGAAATCTGTTTTTTACATTGTCTTTAAGAGGTATTAGTAAGTTTTTTTCTTGAATCGAAAAGATCTGATTTTTGATATGGGACAGCAAATTTAGTTTAATTATAGCTGTCCTACCGAGTATGGGTCTAGTCAATTGATCTATAATGTAAATGTCTGTATCGAAGTGCTGACCCTGAAAACCCAATCTCACTGATAAAGTACCTACAACGTTTAGTTTAATACCAGATGGGCCAGTGATTATTTTGTTAGAGACTTGCAAATTCTTGTGAAACGTTTTGAATAAATGATAGGGTACACATGTAATATCAGCTCCTGAATCAATTAAAAACTCAATATGTTTGTTAATTCTAGATACAAAAATCAATGCTACCCATTCTTTAGTATATATGTGATTAATAGTTACTGATCCCAAAAATGAATGAACCTCTTGAGGATCCCTCACATTATCTGAATTATATTCTAACTCAAGCTGTTCTAAATCTAACCCTTCATTTAAACTATTACTATGGATAAGTCTGACCTTATTACTACTTCTACATACTATAGCCCAATGTCCTGACTTTTGACACTTTCTGCATGTGGATTTTGCTGCTGGGCATTGGGCCCTGGGATGGGGCTGTAGGCCACAGAACCCACACTTATTTCTATTTCCTATGTGTCCACTTCGAAGATTACTTGCTCTTCCCCTGCTTTCTCTATTGCTGCCTAACTGCCCAGAAAAACTTGTAGCCTTAGGGCTTTCACTTCGTGATAACTGAGAGGAAGACTGCACTTGACTAACCTGACGATTACTACTAGACAGTTCTTTTGATTGGGATGCTTGTAACTCTGATTGCTTGGCCATTAAAATGCACTCCTTTAAATCTAAATTTTCTCTTAATTGCAGGCGCTCGGAGGTCTTGGAATCCAACATACCCTATCTCGAATAAGTTCCTCTTTTAAGGTACCATAATTGCAGTGTTCAGCAAGTGAATGCAAGGTTGTGATGAAACAATCAATGGGCTCTCCAGGTTTTTGAACCGTAGAATTGAATTTGAATCTTTCAAAAATGATATTCCTACGAGGAATAAAATAGTTTTCAAAACTATCTAGAGCTCCTATATAAGATTCAGGTTGCTTTGGAAATTGAAGCAGGATTTCCTCAGATTCTTCCCCCATTATGTATACTAAAATATTGATTTTTTCCATCTCAGATTTACCGAGCTGGCCTGATACTGACATGTATCTCTCAAACCTCTTCCTCCATGATATCCACGTACCGGGAGAAGAAAAGGGAAATTTATCCGGCGGGCTTACACTAACTGGAGCGGTGAAATTGACTACTTGGGGCTGTGCCATTTTATTTTTATCTGTTTCCTCTTGAGCTTCGGTTCTAGGCATGACGACTTAGTAGGTTATGTTAGAAAACAAAACGAAAACTCGAAATTATACCATTCTAAAATAAACGATTCTTTCACCGTTACACACGAAATCCCACCGCTGCCACCATGTTTGATCATCGGGTTCGTTCAAATAAAACAATGTTATTCTCACTCAGCCATATATTGCGTGTTATTCATACAATACCATCGTCTCTTAACAACCGTCAAAATCCCCCGCGCTCGTCGTCTCGCGCCTCTTGTCGATTCACAAAACAACGTTGCCACGTTTAACAACCAAACCTTAATCCAGAAACAAAAGACCTACCAATAACTCTAACTAACAGAACATACAGTAGTTTACATAAAGAAATGCTACAATTTTAGAAGCAAAATTGTGAATATAGGTCCGATTAAGGCTATAGAATTAGAAATAGACATCGAAGATAAGCACATAAAAATTTTAGCTCTGTATAGGCCCCCGTCTACTAACGCTATGGATTTTGTTGTGAACTTACGAGATCACCTTATTGAATCTAGAAATTTTTATAATGTCCAAATGATTATAGGTGATATAAATGTAGACATCCTAAAAGAAGATGATCTAATAACAAATGAGTATTTGAACTCCATGAGCGAATTTTCTTATGTGTCCACAATAAATATACCCATGGGAGTACAGGGTAGGAGTAAATCATGTTTAGATCACATTCTCGTAAAAACCTACACTGGAAAAGTTAATGATATCTGCAATAATATTGTATTAGATACCCAAATAACGGACCATAAAGACACAATTCTGGATATTTACAACTATAAAAAAAATACAGATAAAGAGAATAACTCGACAATAAAAAGAATCAATTATAAAAAATTAAAAGAAGATATAAAGCACCACGATTGGAATGAACTGTATAATATAAAAGATGCCCAAAAGGCAACGACTTATTTTCTAGATGAAAAATGAAGGACACCCTACTGCATAGCACTAGGAATGATAAAACCCCTCGGCGCATGAGTTTGTCGTCAATATTTTTTGAATATATTATATAAATTAAATAACAAAGAAAGTCTATTTTACGACTGAAATGAAGGAAAATTGCAATAAATTTATTAATAATTCGATATTACGAATAAAATCCGTGAAAGTTTAGCAAAAATATCCTATCCCGGTTCATTTTTCTGCAAATTATGAATCAAATTGATAAGATGGGAAGCAGACACAGACGCAGAATCAAGCTGAAGCTATCAACGTCGCTTGGTTACCGTGGCACACAGAGCACTTCGACGCATGTTTTGTAGGACTTCGTACATATCGACCTTGGCGCATGCGCATGTCGTAATGCCTATCTAAAAAACGCTATAATTTTTTATTCTTCGTTGGGAAAAATTGGGACCAAAAATTCTCTCATGAAATCATATGTATTTTATCGATATCCGTTGGAATTTTTAAAATCGGACCAGATCCCAACTTTTTTTCTTAAAACTTTAGCTTCGCCTCGGGGTAAAAACGCTATAATTTTTCATTCTTCGTTGGGAAAAATTGGAAATTAAAATTTCCTGATGAAATCATATGTATTTTATCGATATCCGTTGGACTTTTTAAAATCGGACCAGATCCCAACTTTTTGTCGTGAGACTATAACCCCTTTAGCTTAGCCTCGGGGTAGTAAAGAAACTAATAGCTAAAAACTCTCAGGTAATTAAAAGAAAATCGATTGTACATAAGAAGAAAAGCTGGATCACAAAAGGAATAATTAACTCTATAAAAAAGCGAGATAATTGTATAAAATGTATAAAAAGAACGTTGACAATACAGAACTCAAAGAACAATTTTTAAATTACAGGAACAAACTCCATATAATAATAAACCGAACGAAAATTGATTATTACAAGAAAATAATTGAAACAAACAAAAATGACAGTGAACATCTTTGGAAAACAGCAAAAAAATTGACAAACACAAACCAGAAATCTTCAGATATAAAAGAATTTTTGTCGATGGACGGATATATGGTTTATGATAGGAAGGATATAGCCGATAATTTAAATAAATTTTGCTCGAACATTGGACCAAAATTGGCTAGTGAAATAAAACCAAGTGATACATGTATTAAAAGAGTTATAAACCAAAAATCTATATTTCTTAACCCAACAAATGAAGTGGAATTTAAAAAGATAATGAAAAACCTGAAAAATAAAAGGTGTCCTTCCTTAGACAACATTTCTGCAGAAACAGTTAAAGAAATCTCTGACGAGATTTCTTATCAACTTTGCTACATATTAAATATGATTATACTACAAGGAACTTGCCCAATAGAATTCAAACTAGCAGTAATAAAACCAATATTCAAAAAGGGTAGCAAATCTGATTTGTCAAACAATAGGCCAATTTCAATCATAAGTAACTTCGCAAAAATTTTTGAGAAGATTTTGAAGGTGAGGTTGGATTCCTTCTTGGAAAAATATAATATATTATCAAGCAAACAATATGTCTTTCGACACAAAAAATCGACAGAAAACGCAATAGTTCATATAGTAACCAAAAAGTATGAAGCATTAGATAAAAACCAACCAGCTATAGCTGTATTCCTGGATATTGCAAAGGCCTTCGATACTGTGGATCATCTACAGTTATTGGAGACATTGCAGGATGTAGGAATACGTGGAAATCCACTCAAACTTTCTCAATTTTATCTAATGAAAAGAACACAATGCGTCAAAATAGAAAATGAATACAGTTCCTTCGAATACCTACAGTGTGGTGTCCCTCAAGGAACAATACTCGGTCCGATATTATTCATTATATACTTATTCAACATCGAATCAAGTGCAGATATCGTAAGTTTCGCGGATGATACTGTACTTTTTTACGTTGATAAAAGCTGGAATGGATTGAAGGAGAAAATTGAAATTGACCTAAGACTAATCATAGATTGGTTCAATTACAAGTTACTGACCATAAATTTTGATACGACAGTCTATCTGCCCCTTACCAGCTATGAAAATTATCTCCCTGATTATAAGGTTATCACCATAACAATGATTGACGGAAATTCAGTTAACATAAAAAACTCAAATACATGAAATACCTGGGGATAATTATTGATAGTCATCTTCGATGGAATGACCACGTCAAATACATGACTCGAAGCCTGAGATCACTTCTAGGGAAATTTAAATACTTAGTACAGATTTTGGAATTGAGCCAACTGAAAACAATTTATTATGCCTTTGTCGACTCAAGGCTTACCTATGGGATAACAGGCTGGGGGGGGGGGAGTAGCCACATGTCATTTGAATAAACTGATCATAATACATAAAAGATTTTTGAAAATTATTCATAGAAAGCCGTTCACTTACCCGTAAGAGTTATTGTACCAAGAAACACAACAATTAGACTTAAGAAAATTATTTTTCTTTAAAGTAGTATGTTTTATCTACAAGAACAGAGACTTTATCAAAATACGCCAAATGGAATGTACTACAGAATTCAAATAAAATGATTCTACCAGATATGAGACTTCTACTGAAAATAAAATTATAGGTACAAAGTGTATAACATTTTTGGGACCCAGATTTGTGAATTTTTTGTATAAGATTGTTCCAATCTGTAGCTCGAACTCCTTTTTTCACTTTAAAAGGGAAGTCAGAAAGTTTCTGCTCACTGATAGAGCTATAATTTAGAAGTTTCTTCTTAGTTGAGAAGTTGGATTTGTTTTGCCATTCAGAGGATTTTTGTTTTTTATTTTTCATTTCAATTTTGTTAATATAAGATACTATAGTTCATTTAAGTTAAAATAAGGATACATGTAAGCATTCCCACCGACAGCAAGATATAGCTTTGTGGGTTTAATTTTAGTTTATTGTAAATTTTGATTTCAATAATAGTATATCATTCAACGAGCACAAAATGATTGCTATTTTTCACGAGGGTGAAGGTTGCGACACGAGCTGCAAGCGAGTGTGCAATTCACCCGAGTGAAATATTGTAATTTGTGCGAGTAGAATACTATACTTTGTCCACGACATCCTCGAAAAAATTAGTAATAATCTGCATTTTCAACAAGAAAAATAGTTATCAAAAGCGTTGACATAACATTTTCTGTGTTCACTGAGAACTGCATACTCACGTAAACGTCAACTATTTCACTTGACATCGATTCCATTCCTTTTTTTCACTCTGATAAAAATGAAATAGATAATTTATTAGAGTAAATATTCAATAAGTTGGGCATTATATTAAATATTATTTTAATAATTTGCCTAAAAGTTATCTTAGTTACATAAAAACTAAAAATCTAATAACAATACTATCCTAACAATGCTAATGATACTCTCAAGTTTGGACATACGTTTTGAGTGTGACGTCATGCAGTGTATAATAAACCATTATAGTAGAATACTATACTTTGTCCACGACTTCCTCGAAAAAATTAGTAATAATCTGCATTTTGAACAATAAAAATAGTTATCTAAAGCGTTGACATAACATTTTCTGTGTTCACTGAGAACTGCATACTCACGTAAACGTCAACTATTTCACTTGACATCGATTCCATTCCTTTTTTTCACTCTGATAAAAATGAAATAGATAATTTATTAGAGTAAATATTCAATAAGTTGGGCATTATATTAAATATTAGTTTAATAATTTGCCTAAAAGTTATCTTAGATACATAAAAACTAAAAATCTAATAACAATACTATCCTAACAATGCTAATGATAGTCTCAAGTTTGGACATACGTTTTGAGTGTGACGTCGTGCAGTGTATAATAAACCATTATACACACTAGTGAATAATAGCTATAATAATACTTCAGGAAGCACACGTATAATGAATGATTTATAGTACAGTCGTGGACAAACATTATTATTATTATTATATATATATATATATATATATATATATATATATATATATATATATATATATATATATATATATATATATATATATATATATATATATATATATATATATATATATATATATATATATATATATATATATATATATATAATACAAGCCAAAAAATTGAATCCAGTCTACAGCAAAAACCATATTTTTTAAATTTCTGAAATTTGGTGGGAAGTTAAGTCTGATCATGTAGATTTTCACTAAGACGGGGTTTTTTAAAATTCCGCCGTTAAGGGGTTGAAAAAGGGTAAAACGTGTTTTTTGATGTTTCTCGCAAAATAATGGACTTAGCGATCCCGTTCTTCCACTAAAATGTTGAGTAAAATGAACTCTAGAAAATAGTTTCTCAGTTTTTTGAAATTTCATCATTTAGGGGTGCAAAATGGGTAAGTCTGTTTTTTTTATATTGGCTATTTCCGGCAAAATAATCGACTTAGCGATTCCGTTCTTCCACTACAATGTTTCTTATAATTTTATTAAAAAACCATTTTCTGCATTTTTTGATGTTGTATCATTTAGGGGTTGAAAGAGGGTGAAATGTGTTTTTCGTATATTGGCTATTTTTGGCTCATTCCCGCAAAATGATGGACTTAGCGATCCCGCTCTTTCACGAAAATGTTAAGTAAAATGAACTCTAGAAAGTAGTTTCTCAGTTTTTTGAAATTCCATCATTTAGGGGTGCAAAAGGGGTAAGTCTGTTTTTTTTTATATTGGCTATTTCCGGCAAAATAATCGACTTAGCAATTCCGTTCTTCCACTACAATGTTCCTTATAATTTTATTAAAAAACCATTTTCTGCATTTTTTGATGTATCATTTAGGGGTTGAAAGAGGGTGAAATGTGTTTTTCGTATATTGGCTATTTTTGGCTGATTCTCGCAAAATAATGGACTTAGTGATCCCGCTCTTTCACGAAAATATTAAGTAAAATTAACTTTAGAAAGTAGTTTCTCAGTTTTTTGAAATCCCATCATTTAGGGGTGAAAAAGGAGTGAGTCTGTTTTTTTTATTGGCTATTTCTGGCAAAATAATCGACTTAGCGATTTCATTCGGCCACTAAAATGTTCCTTATAATTATCTTGAAAAACCACTTTCTCCATTTTTTAAAATTCGATCATTCAGGGGTTGAACGGGGGTGGAATAAATTTTGGGTATATTGGCTATAAAGTGTATCTTTAGAATTTTTGAAGTATAAAAATAATGATAAGTATTACGTACGATACGCAATATGTACGAAATTTAGAGCATACAAAAAAGTAAATCTTAAATATTTTATTTTATACAAACGTTGTAATCCTTTTTTTTAAACACTATTTGGTATATAAATTATATTTTTTTTGTGCAGACCATTCTTTCAGTTTTCTACTAAACAATTTGTCATAATAGTGTGTTGAAATCACACAATCATTACACAATCATTGTCATAATAGTGTCATACTAGCAATAGTATCTTGGTATATAAAGGTGTTTACAGAACCATTCTGAGGGATTAAAAAAGAAAAAAAATTTTGACAGTATGACACGGGCTATTGGCATCGTGGATTTAACACGACGCCACCCGGTGAGGTAAAGGCCGTAAAGGGTCAATATATAAATTTCTTCTCAATACGCGGTGAAAAGTCATAAGTCTGTCGACTGACATAATCACTACTGCGCCGCTGTCTGTACGCACGGTATTATGCCTATCGGTATGCTTTATCGAGAAATTTAGGAACGCGGAACGAGTGAACTCAGTAAAACTCGAAACTCGAAAGCCAAGTCGGGTGCAAGCCAACAACAGCCAACTTCATAGTTTACAATTTTCTCTGCTTAGAATATTTCTATAGTTTCAACAGTTCTCAAAATATTATTACATTTAAAAACAGTTTATTTGTTTCCAAAAAATTAATAATAGATATTATTTGTTAAGAATGTTAATATAATTATTAAGAACTTATGAATTAAAAAATAAATTCGTTAAAGGTAAGAGCAAATGAAACCTCATGTTTTATGTGCTTTAATTGAATAAACGACGTTCATTTAAATAAAAATTAATATTAGCTAATAAAAATTTTTTTTTGTTTTCAGGTTACAGATGAATGATCTTATTTCTCATTATTATAAAAGCATTTATAAAATATCATTTATCAAGAATTATTGGTTACATTTTTCAGTAATAATGCTTATGAAGGAATACATTCAGTTGTTAATGATAATTTGAATAGAAAACATTTTTACTCATTAATTATAATGGCAATCGAATTCTTAGATATAAGTGGTGCCGAAATTCCTCACACCATCCTACTCATAAAAGCAGACGGATCATGTCTTTTTAGATCAATTTCGTACGATACGGAATTAATGGGAAGAGAGGTTCGTGAGTTAATTATAGACTATGTTATAAAAAATTGGGAGGATTTTAAAATTATGTCTCATAACAAAACTGGTGATAATTATGCTAACTCCATCGAATATCATACTGATATGTCATTATCATCTACTTATGGTGGTTTATGTGAATTGACAGCTGCGGGTCAAATTTTCGATTTTAAATTTGAGGTATACCATAATGGACGATTATATGAAAGTTTTGGTGGTGAAGATAAACCAGTTGGCAAATTGCGATTCACAGGTAATTTATAGTACAAGTTTTCTTTGCATAATTTTTTTGTAAAAATTGTACATTTTCAAGCACATAGATACATATGAGTTAACCTTATATATATATATATATATATATATATATATATATATATATATATATATATATATATATATATATATATATATATATATATATTTTATAGGTGATTTTTCAAGCGGGCATTTTGATGTCTATTCATTGTACGAACAGATAGATAGTAATGCCAAGAGTATTCAGAAAAGAACACGATTCAGAAACGACAAGAGAACAACACAAATTCGGCGTGTAAATGATCGAAATCGCTCCGTAAGTCATTCATCTAAAGTGAAGTTTTTATCCGGTATAACATACGACCCGGAAATATATTATGCTTCAGATCCAGTCACTTGGATAGGCACAATGACTCATAAATGTACACATTGTCATGCTCATAAATGGAATGATGAGGCTCCTGGAATGTGTTGCAGTAATGGCAAAGTAGTACTTCCACCTTTTGAACCCTTACCCGAATTGCCCAGCAGTCTTCTTTTAGATCATCATCCACATCAACAGCATTTCATGAATCATATCCGTCAGTACAACGGATGCTTCCAAATGACGTCCTTTGGAGCAGAACGTATTGTTGAAGGAGGATTTATGCGTACTTTCAAAATTCAAGGCCAAGTTTATCATTTGGTGGGAAGTTTATTACCGGAACGTGAAAATGATGAAAAGTTTCTACAAATTTATTTTGTTGGTGAAGACGAAAGAGAGGCTGACTTGAGATGCAATAATTTTCCTAATATTAAGAAAGGCTTAGTCAAACAGCTGCAAAAAATGTTGCATGAAGTCAATGTTTACGTCAAAGAGTTTAAAGTGGCTTTTGATAATATAACCACACCGTCACAAAATTAGGACTCCTGCTAATGCTCACAAAGGACGATATAATGCACCATCTGTCAATGAAGTAGCACTTCTAATGGTCGGTCAAGAATTTACAAAAAGAGATATTATTATTGAAAATCACGATGAAAAATTACATCGCATTAGTGAAATCCATCGATCCTACGACGCATTACAGTATCCGTTACTTTTCTGCAGGGGTGAAAATGAATATTCTGTCGATATACCTCACTTTGATCCTAAAACCAAAATGTTTGTAAAAAAAAACTGTCTCCGCAGCAGAATTTTATTCACATCGCCTTATGATTAGAGAAGGAGAAGATAATCATATATTACATTTCCGATCGCTCCTAAGTCAGTTTTTGGTTGATATGTATGCCAAAATTGAAACTGAAAGACTCAATTACATAAAATTCCATCAAAAAAAATTGAGAGCTGAAGAATACATCCACTTGCAAGATGCTGTTCGTATACAAGATGCTGATGCTGCTCAACTAGGCCAGATGGTTATTTTACCTTCTTCATTCACAGGAGGGCCTCGGAATATGCATGAGCGTATTCAAGATGCCTTAACGTATGTGCGTCACGGTGGTTGTCCCGATCTCTTTATTACCTTTACGTGTAATCCACAATGGGACGAAATAAAGGAAAATTTATTTCGTGGGCAGAGAAGCTATGATCGACATGATATTATAGCAAGAGTATTTTGCTTAAAAATTAAGAAAATGATGGATTTGTTTGTAAAAAGCAAAATATATGGTGACGTCAAATATCGTATGTATTCTATTGAATAGCAAAAACGTGGCCTACCACACATTCATTTAATATTATGGCTAATGCAACGTATAAATCCAGATATGATTGATAAATTCGTCTGCTGTGAGATACCCGATCCAGAAAGAGATCCTGTATTATATGATTCATGGGCCTTGCGGTACGATTAATCCGAATGCGCCTTGCATGAAAGATGGTAAATGCACCAAGGGATATCCGAAACCTTTTGTAAAGGAAACTCAAACAGGTGAAGATGGATATCCATTGTATCGAAGAAGATCTCCAGTAGATGGTGGATTCACAGTGGAAATCAAAGGGTTGCAGTTAGATAATCGCTGGGTTGTTCCATATCCCCGCATCTTATTAAAAATATTCAAGGCGCATATTAACATTGAAATTTGCACATCTGTAAAATCAATCAAGTACGTCTGTAAATATATTAACAAAGGAACTGATCAAGCAGCTTTTGTTATCCATAATGAAAGGAACGAAGTACTCTTCTATCAAAGTGGTAAGTACATTAGTAGTTCTGAAGGAACTTGGAGAACTCTGGAATTTCCGATTCATGAAAGGTACCCTACCGTGTTTCATTTAGCTGTACATCTTGAAAATGGACAGCGTATTTATTTTGATTCAGATAATATTTTAGAAAAGGTTGATAATCCTCCTAAGACGACTCTCACTGCCTTCTTTGATCTGTGCACCAAAGATAATTTTGCGAAAACCCTTTTATATTGTGAGGTACCTTCTTATTATAGATAGTTAACCAATAAGATTGTGAGAAGAAAAAATGGAACTGATGTTAACGGTTGGCCAGGAGTGAAAAAATATGATGCGCTAGGTCGTGTATACACTATTCACCCAAACAATGCTGAATGTTATTATTTACGATTGCTACTGCTCGAAGTCCGAGACCCAACTTCCTTCTCAGATTTAAAAACTTTCAACGACATACTATACCCTACCTATCAAGCTGCATGTAGGATCAGAGGTTTACTGGAAGATGATCAACATTGGGATGTTACTCTGCAAGAAGGCGTCTTATGCGATTCACCGACGAGATTGAGGAATTTATTTGCAGTGATATCAGCTTTTTGTCATCCATCTGATCCGATCCTTCTTTGGGATAAATATAAAGATAGTTTTTCTGAAGATATCATGCGTCGTATGGCAAGAAATATTTCAAATACTGCAGATTATATTAATGACGTATATAATGAATGTCTCATAATTATTGAAAATAATATATTGGATTTAGCAGGAAAAAGATTACAAGATTTTGGATTACCTTCGCCAAAAACATCTGATGCAGTTATCAACCGTGATTATCTGAGAGAAACTAATTATAACGTGTTAGCTTTGAGACGATTCGTTCAACAGAATAAAGTTTGGTTAACACCAGAGCAATCATTAATTTATGAAGTAATAATTCAAAGTGTTGATTCAAATTCGGAACAATTTTTTTTTCTCGATGCTCCAGGGGGCTCTGGTAAAACTTTTCTCTTGAATTTACTTCTTGCCGAAATCAGGAGTAATCATGACATTGCCTTAGCTGCTGCATCCTCTGGAATAGCTGCTACGCTCTTAGAAGGTGGAAAGACAGCTCATTCTGCTTTCAAATTACCTTTAAACCTCAACAACGTTGAAAATCCTTTATGCTATATATCTAAACAAAGCGATTTGGCTGCAGTCTTTTGTGAATGTAAATTGATTGTTTGGGATGAAAGTACAATGGCGCGCAAGGGAGCTTTTGAAGCATTAGATAGATCGTTACGTGATATAAGAAATAACAATAACGTTATGGGTGGCGTAACTGTTTTACTTGATGGTGATTTCCGTCAAACCTTGCCAGTAGTACCCAGAGGGACTCGAGCTGATGAAATCAAGGCATGCATAAAAAAATCATATCCATGGCGTTATATTCAGAATCTTTCTCTTTCTATAAATATGCGGGTAGATTTGAATGGCGATGAAAATGCTGGAAGATTCTCTGAATTACTGTTGAGAATTGGAAATGGCGAATGTGCTGAATCAGATGGAAAAATTGAGTTAACAGTAGATTTATGTACTGTGGTAACAAACTTAGAAGGCCTTACCAATGCAGTATATCCTGCCTTGAGTCATCTCAGAGAAAAGTCTTCAGATTGGTTATGTGAGCGCGCAATACTAACTCCAACGAATGATAAAGCTGCGGAAATTAATAGTATACTTCTACAAAAATTTGAAGCAGTTCAGATAGAATATAAGTCGATCGATTCTGTAATAGAAATGGATGATGCTGTTCAATATCCAGTTGAATTCTTAAATTCTTTGAGCCCTCCTGGATTTCCACCGCATGAACTTATTCTGAAAATTGGTACACCAATAATGTTGTTGCGGAATTTGAGTCCACCAAAACTGTGCAACGGTACCAGATTACAAATAACAGTTTTGAACAAAAATTTAATTGAAGCAACTATTCTTACTGGATGTGGACGAGGAGAATCTGTTTTCATTCCTCGAATCCCACTTATACCAACTGATTATGTAATAAATTTTCGTAGATTACAATTCCCAATTAAGGTTTGTTTTGCGATGACAATGAATAAGACCCAAGGGGGTGGCTGGAATTGATTTAAGGGACAGTTGTTTTTCTCATGGACAGTTTTATGTAGCTTGCTCGAGAGTCAGTTCTTCCAATAGTCTATTTATTCTAGCGCCGCAAGGAAATACCACTAATGTTTTTTATAAAGAAATTTTGTAGATCCATATATATTTTGTTTTGAATGTAAATAAAAAAATATCAGTTGATTGAAATCAATGTTGAAAATTTTAATTTAATACATGTTAACAAATTGGATTTTTATACAAATAAACAAATGATTTGATAAATTTTATCCTTTTTTTAATTGTCTTCACCATGCTCGAAAACCATAAAGCGCCACGAGTACGTGTTTAAAAAAAAATTATTAAAATATGAATTTTCCCAATTACGAATATGAACTATATCTTAATAAATTCATACGTATACATATATGGATACGCGGGCGAAGCCGCGACGGGTCCCGCTAGTATATATATATATATATATATATATATATATATATATATATATATATATATATATATATATATATATATATATATATATATATATATATATATATATATATATATATATATATGTGTGTCTGGTATATCGATAATCACAAAACTAACGTTTGAATATGAGAGTGAATTATATGATTTATGATAGAAAAACCCATGGCCAACGAAGTCGAGTCATTTCAAATGAAAAAGTCTTGATTCGATATCCACCTCAGCAATTTAGATATTTATTCATTCCTCCGATTTCATCGAATGCTCAATCTTATTCAAATTTAATTTCTATCTTCCTTCAATTTGTGGAATTTTTCCATTCCAACCTCTCATTTTCCGACCATTTCGCTTCTTTATTGACTTTCAGGGAATAACATTTGACATTCATAGATAAATACCACGGAAGCGTAACTAAATTAGACGCAGAAGAAATACAAAATTCGTTTTCAATATAATTTGATAACCTTTTCCACCAGTATGTTCCAACTGAATATAATGAGGTTTGGACATTGGATGATTTCATGTGTATGTAAAAAAACTTTCATATGAATAAATATGTACCTATATACATACTTATTATATATAGTAGTATGTATATATATATATATATATATATATATATATATATATATATATATATATATATATATATATATATATATATTTATATATATATATAAATATATATATATATATATATATATATATATATATATATATATATATATATATATATATATATATATATATATATATATATATATATATATATATATATTTATATATATATATATATATATAATAAGTATGTATATAGGTACATATTTATTCATATGAAAGTTTTTTTACATACACATGAAATCATCCAATGTCCAAACCTCATTATATTCAGTTGGAACATACTGGTGGAAAAGGTTATCAAATTATATTGAAAACGAATTTTGTATTTCTTCTGCGTCTAATTTAGTTACGCTTCCGTGATATTTATCTATGAATGTCAAATGTTATTCCCTGAAAGTCAATAAAGAAGCGAAATGGTCGGAAAATGAGAGGTTGGAATGGAAAAATTCCACAAATTGAAGGAAGATAGAAATTAAATTTGAATAAGATTGAGCATTCGATGAAATCGGAGGAATGAATAAATATCTAAATTGCTGAGGTGGATATCGAATCAAGACTTTTTCATTTGAAATGACTCGACTTCGTTCGCCATGGGTTTTTCTATCATGAATCATATAATTCACTCTCATATTCAAACGTTAGTTTTGTGATTATCGATATACCAGACACAATCCGTTTTTTCTTGACGAGAAAATGGACAACTACGTAATAATATAATATGATTCACTTGATGTGAGAAATAGTTCTGCTAAATTGCGTTCATGGAACCACACCTCGTAATTGTGCATCTACATTAAAAGTATACAATTTCAGCACATTTGCAGGAAAATTATTTCAAAATCGATAAATTCTAAATTATAGGTTTTCGGGTTTTTGTCGGTTTTATTCGCCAAAACTTCTCTTACTCGATTGTTCTATTCTATGCAATATAACTTATATTGTAAGATAAATTCAAGAAATAACAAAGCGAAGGTAGGTACTTCTCAAAACATATCACATGGTCAATTTATAGAATAGTGAATTTTAAGAATTAAATCTTCGTAGGTTATTACGGAATTTAAAAAAATTGGCTACTTATTTGCACCCACGCAAAATATTTGAAGTGAATAATGAGTTCCATTCGAATAGTCTAAACGACCATGGAAACCAGAATAAATAAAAATATTATATTCACGCTCACGCTTTCAGCAGAAATTGGCCCAATTTTTGAAGAAAAAAGAGTTGTACTGAAATGAAAAAATGATTGTTTAACAGTTTTCAAAAAAGTTCTCATGGTTAATAACTTATCCGTTCCATATTGATAACTTTTATGATTAAACTACATAATTTATCAAATCCCACTTTCTGATTAAATTGTCATTTCTCTTTCTAAAAATTGTCTTATTCACATGTGCTAAAGTTTTTTAGCAGGTGTGTGATATTTACCAGATTTCCACATTGATGTCAATCAGTTAGAAGAGATGAACTGCTTGAGGTGTTTTGTTTGTTTCATTTTCATTCAACTTTCCTCTTAAAAATGTGAGTAATAATGATAAATACAATAACATTTCGAAAAAGTTGCTTTAGTAGGTACTATAAAAATAATACCAACTGCCAAGCTGATGCAAACCTTTTCAGTCAAGCCAATCCAGGAGGCAATGTTGGCAAAACTTGGGATGCTTCAAGATAAGTTTCTCCAAACTGGGTCGGTATGCAATCGCAAACATAACCGTCACCAACGTGACCAACGAAAAAATATAGAAAGCTGTGCTAAGGCAGGTTTAAGTAAACAAAAAGCAGAGCATTCGGTCACTTGCTCAAAAAGTGGGTATATCGCAAACAAGTATACACCGTATTCTTCTCCGACATAAATATCATTCTTACCGTTTTCTGTTGCTTCACGAACTGAATAGGGATGATAAAATTAGACGTATGCAATTATGTGAAGTCATGAGCCAGCGATTGATAGGCACTCCTGATTTACTTCATAATATGTGTTTCAGTGACGAATGTACTTTTTTTCTGAACATCACCGTAAACCGCCATAACTGCTACTTGTGGAGCGATACTTATCCTCATAAATTTCGAGAGCTGCACACACAAAGGCCGGAGGAGATTAACATTTGGATTGGGATATACGGTAATCTCATACTGGGACCTTTTTCACTTCCCAAAATTCAGACGGAGAAGTTTACCACTTCTAATGTAGCACAGTTCCATTGGTAACAAATTCGTTGGAAATGGTGAACTATTTGATAAGGATCTGTTACATTTCCAGCAAGAAGGCGCCCCCGCACAACGCGGAGTCTCTACGTGGCATTCATGATTATGCGCCGACTAATGGTTCGATTGACTGAAGAAGATTAGTCATTCTTGTAGGTTTAGTTAGTTGTGTGGTGTTATAGAAATCAGATAATTCGAGTGTTTGTATATTGTAATTATTAAGGACTGAATGAAGTGTAGGGAACAAAGAAGATGTTATCATTGAAAATTGTGAACCTATAAGTTAATTTCAGGTGAGTAACCAACTAATATTTAAAATGAAAGTAACAATGCTAAATTCCATACATATAACCAATTTGATATATTCATTAAAGTGAATAAGAGAAAGGCTGTGAGCCTCGAGGAAAATCGAAAAGAGTGCTGTGAGCACCGATAAGAGAAGGGCTGTCAGCATCCAAATGAAGGTCTGTTAGCACCAAAGAAAAAAAGGCTTAAATCACCTTAGAATTATAGAATAAGTCAATTATGATTTGTTGTCTAGAAAAACTATTTGGGGTTTCGACTAGGCTTGTTCCTTTGTTTTCAGCACGTAACAATGGAAACGGGAATTAGACCATTTTTATGTGAAGTGCTTGAAAAGGCCGTGGTGAGAGCAGAACGGGTGAAATCGCTCGGAGCGTTGGAGTTATATCTCGCTTCAGAATATATAAACAACCCGGAAAAAAAAAAAATAAGCTCTTAAATTTAGGGGTCCACAATTACAGGAGGTGGCTTATAACTTGCCAGATGCAATTGAACCATTTGACACCCAACAAAATAATGATGTTTTTGAAAAATTGGTTGATAAGTTATCAGAATATTTCTCGCCAAAGCAGAATTCTACTCCTGAACGTCATGTATTCCGAAACATAAAGAAAGAAAGTTTTTGCTGAAAATCAGACAGCAATCCAAACGGTGCTATTTTGGTAACAGCGCATCAGAAGCTGCTGAAATGAACATGAAGGACAAAATAATTGATAGTAAGGCTTCACTGGATATAAAAAAAAAGATTCTAGAGAAAGAACGAACTCTCAACGAAATTATCGAATTCTGCCAGGTGAATGAAGACATAGAAAATCAATCTGCTGTAATGAATGCATCATCGAATGTTCCAAGTAACTCATCTCTGCATGTAAATAAAGTTGGAGCAAATAATTTCAAAAGTAACGATTCTTGTTCTATGTGCGGAAAACTTGGTCATGAGAGAAATATAAAATTATGTCCAGTCAAAGATGCAAAATGCCGGAAATGTGGATACCAAGGTCATTTTGCAATTTGCTGTAGAACTCCTGAATCAACAAAAAGGGCATTTTTCTCTTCATCCAGTCAACGTGGCAAACGATTTAAATCGGGTGTAAATTTTATAAACACTGAAAAATCTGTAGCGGAACCACAAACAAGTAATATCTATAGTTTCGACTGTTGCAAGATCAAACTCGAGGCTGAGACTTCAGATTATACGACCGATGATTTGATAAAATGTATGGTTTGCGGGACAAAACAAACGATGCTAATAGATTCTGGGTCCAAGGCGAATGTAATAAACAATACAGGCTGGGTAATACTATCTCAAAATAATGCGATAAACTGGGATGTTACTACAAACACAATAGAGTCACTAAAATCATATGGATCTGAGAGCCCCTTGAAAATTAAATATAGATTTACTACGGCAGTTGGTGTGCCAGGCAAGAAAGAAGCTATCGCTACTTTTTATGTTATAGCTTGTGTGGACATTTCTATTGTTGGCAGCGAAGAAATTGAGGATATTGAAACTGGGAATAGATGTGAGTAATATAGAAAAAATGAGTCCATTTCACAAAATAAAGGATGTCGTGGTGAAACTGAGCATTAATCTATCTATAAAGCCTGTACAGCAACCGGTAAGGAAGGTACCGATAGCTGTTGAAACATAAGTCACAGATAAACTGAACTTAGTTTACAACGATACATAATCGAGAAGCTCCTAGTGAGTGGATATCACCTAAAGTGATCATTTTCAAGTCCAGTGGAGACATTTGAATCTGTGTTGACATGCGCAGAGCAAACGAGGCTATCCGGAGAGAAAACCATCCGCTACCAACATACGACTCGTTTTTGACCAAATTACGACATTCAATGTACTTCTCACGGTCAAATTTATTAAGTGCCTATCACCAACTTGAACTGCATCCAGAGAATCGAGATATCATAACTTTTATCACGCATAAAGGCATGTTTCGTTACAAACGATTAATGTTTGGTGTCAATTCTGCATCAGTATGATTCCAAAGAACATTCGAAACAATCTTATCATCATGTAAAACCTGTTTTAACTACCTATATGACATAATAATTTTTGGATCTTCCAAAGCATGATGAATCTGTTCAAGAAGTTAACTTCTTGAACTTTAAAGAAGTACAACGTTTCACTCAATCAGACGAAGTGTGTATTCAAAGTAAAAGAATTTGAATTTTTGGTTCATGAAATATCTAATAAAGGAATAGATGCTGATGATAGAAAAGTAAATGCTCTTGTGGATTTCCGAGCTCCGGGAAATGTGGAAGAGCTCTGTAGTTTTTCAGGTCTTGTGACATACCTAGGAAAATTCTTACCAGATTTAGGATCAACAACAGAGCCACTACGTCAGTTGACAAAAATGGATACAAAATTCATATGGACTGACAGTCATCAACAGCATTTCGATAAACTTAAAAGTAATTTGGCAAAATTTTGAACATTAGCATTCTTTGATCTTCATAAAAGTACTAGACTATTAGCGGATGCAAGCCCTGTGGCCTAAAGAAATTACCCTCAGATCGTTCTGTTCATCAAATTGTAGCAACACTGCCCGTTGCTACAATTTGATGAACAGAACGATCTGAGGGTAATTTCTTTCGCTTGCAAAATTGTGTCAGAAGTAGAAAACTGCTACTCACAGACAGAAAAAGAGAGTTTAGCTCTAGTATGAGGAGTAGAACGATTTGAAGTCATATTCAAGCCAACATCGAAACCACCGGTTCGTATCGAGTGGTGGTTACTTCGTTTACAAACATTTAAGTTCAAGATAATATACAACAAGGTCACTTTGTTTAAGGCTATCTATACCTAAAATTTTTAGTTTTTGAAAGATTGCCAATTTTGTATTTTTAATGGCGATTTTGCATTTAATCAACAATAAACAATTAGATCTAGGAAAGCCACGATCGTATTTGACATTTCAAATCATCGTTATGGTATCCTGGTTATATTATACAAACAAAGATTATTTAAACATATTTATTATTTACGGACAATGTGATAAAGTTGTTTCAAGAACATGTGATATATTTTAGATTGATCAAATCATGATAAAATGAACAAGGAAAATTCTTTTATTAAAGAATTGTTGTTTGATAATTTTTTAAATTATTATTTAAAAAATTATCAAACAACTTTCCAAGGAAGCTACTTATACGTATTCCGCAACGCAAAATCTGCATTCACAATCGAACGGTGAATAATTATAGAAATTGTCAAGTCACCCCGACTCAAAATCTGCATACAGTTGTTTCGATCTTATTAGATCTCATCAAGCAGATTATTTGACTTGGAGTGAATTAACAAATCTCTAATTGTTCCCCAATACAAATCGTGGTCAGTAACACTGTCTGGATAACAATCCAGAGCGCTATCCCACCAAAGATATTGGGAAACAACAATTCACCGCTTAAACTGAAAATGCAGAAATTCGTCGCTCAAACACGTACCTCCTGATATGAAGATATCTTATATACAACAGTGGTGTATATGATTCCATATTGACCGAATTTTGCGTATTACGCTGCTAGAATATTCGGAGCGCGCTCTCGTGAGTATATCCAAAGGTTTTAAATCACAATGTTAGTGTGCCTTGGAATCATATACACCACTGTTGTAGAGTAGATATCTTCATATCAGGAGGTCCGTGTTTTAAGCGACGAATTTCTGCATTTTCAGTTTAAGCGGTGAATTGTTGTTTCCCAATATCTTTGATGGGATGGCGCTCTGGATTGTTATCCAGACAGTGTTACTGACGACGATTTGTATTGGGGAACAATTAGAGATTTGTTAATTCACTCCGGGTCAAATAAGCTGCACTGATGAAATCTAATAAGATCGAAACAGCTGTATGCAGATTTTGAGTCGAGGTGACTTGACAATTTCTATAATTCACCGTTCGATTGTGAATGCAGATTTTGCGTTGCAGAATACGTATAACCATCTTCCTTGGAAAGTTGTTTGATAATTTTTCAAATTATTAAAGAATTTTTCTTCACTTTATGTATTTTAGATTGATTGGGCTGATACTTGGTGTAAATTGATAAAAATATTAAAACCATTTTTAATAATAACAATTTACACATTTACTGAAAGAAATAACGCATGACGCACGTTTCGGTGGAACTTCACCTTCTTCAGATGTTAATGGCAAACTAACTATGTTCCTCTGTTATATAGAAAACAAGAAATGAAGAGATGACAAATTGTGTAGAACGGGTAAATAGGAAGATGGTTACAAATAATTATTAGAATAGGAAGAACCCATTCTGAACTGCTAGTCAGATAGTTCGGTGATTTTGAAAATATTGAGAAGGGAGCTTGAAGTATGATCGATTTGGCTGTTCAATAGGAGACCGGAATGTTTGTATTTGTTTATCTGTAATGATTCTAAAATAATAAGTTTGATTCCCTCACTTTCAGTATTTAATATTCTAGAATCGAAATTGAAAAACTTCGTTTGTGTTCGGAAATTCTAGTTTGAAAACTTCTGAAAGTTCTACCAATGTGAAACATATCACAATCACCACAATTAATTTAATAAACTCCTGATTTATTATCTTATTCTTTGAATTTATTATTTTTATATGATTTCCTAAATTTTTACTGGTACGATAAGCAATGTTAATGTTGTGCTTAGATAAGAGAGATTCAAGTTTTCTACTTGAATTTCCGATGGATTTCTAATAGAAATAATTAAAAATTCTAAATTTCAGCCTAAATTCTCAATCAAAAACTCTTACGATTTAGTCAATAAAATATTCAATTTCCACTTAAATCTAATTTTTTTCCAAGTATACCACCCAAGGTTCCTTCAACCCTAATAGAAAAGTTCCCTGATAGCAATCTCGTTAATCCTTTCATAAAATCAGATACACAGAAAAAAATAATGAGCCTGATATCAATCACTGCCAATGATTAACCGCATATTCATTATCATAACGTATTTTTCATTAGGACAATGTCCAAAATTTATTGATAATAATGAATTTCTGTGATTGATCAATCAACGATTTGGTTGTTATAATGAAATCTATGTCATTGTGATAATGTAATTGAATCATGAATCTAATGAAAAAAGTCATCTTTATAATGTTTTTTACATCAGAACAATGTAAAAAATACATCAAGTTAATGACTACATAGTGATCAATACTATGTACCTTTAATCATCACGACACATTGTCATAATCCCTCTTTTGATAAAGCTATGTTCAATAGGCATAACATTAATGATTGAAAACATTAACCTATGTATAGTTCATCATAGCAATGCACTGCGTTCATCACCTAATGTTTTAAGTCATTCGGTCAATGTCCGAGAGCATTGGGACAATGCATAAAGATCATGGATTGATGAATTTCTTGCTGCATCCCCACCGTCTCAACGTAAATATGCCAAATGTCCGCCTAATTCGCTATACGACTATACGGGTATCTATCTAACGCTAACAGCCAAACGGTGAAGTATTATTTGTGTATAAGTAAATTTTTGTGGAAGCAGTTTCTTTAGAAGGTGGTAAGTACAGTAACTGTATTATTTTAATCTTGTTAGTTTTTTATAACATTTGAATAAAAGTTACGAACATATTTTTTGCCAGAATACAATCTCAAAAAAATAAGTAGTTACACTGAACACTGTTGAAAGAGACGAAAGAATGAAAACATGGTGTGTTTCGAGCACTTGTAGCAAAAATATATAAATGTATTGCATTTTGAACAATTCTACATTATTTCGCGAACTACTATGAATTTTGCTATAAAAAATAGATATGCTCAATAATGGAACTTGCTCATACATTGTTTTGCTGAATACCCCTTTAAATTCAGTAAATTACTGAAAAGAAAATTGTATTTACAAAAAATCTACTATTCACTAAAATTTGACGGTCTACACTATTTCAACATCATCTTGAAAAATAATCACTTATTGCAGGTTGTGACCATACTTGTGAGTGTGATCTGGATCTGAAGTAGAAACCGAAATATTCCATGCACCTTCATATTTATTCAGTATTTACTTTTCCCCAATACAAATCATGGTCAGACTACTATCTGTACAACAACCCAGAGCGCCATCGACCAAAGATATTGGAAACCAACAATTCACCGCTGAGATCGAAAATGCAGAAACCCGTCGCTAGAATACAAACTTCCTGACATGAGATATCTACTTTGCAACTGTGGCGTAGGTATGTTTTTTAAAAAATTATTGAAGAATTTTCCTTGTTCATTTTATGTAATATATTAAATTGTCGATGGTATATTTTTCATGATTTTTAATTTATTCTTGTATAATTTTATGTAATACCTCTAATATTCAATATAATATAGCTATAGTTGCAACTAACTATTATAACATTACTTCTAGATTGATATGGACTCAACCATGAAGAACGAAAATGATAATTGTTTTTCTCAAAAACTGTGAAAAAGAAGTGCGAAAATCATTGCATTTCTGTTCAATGGCAATGTCGAAGACAAGGCGATTGAGTTTTTACTAGGCCCATTGGAAATCGAAAAATATTGAGGAAAGTAGGTATCTGCTTGTGTAGATTGTGTTTTTGAGTGAATGGTGTTCACCCCGTGATGCTAATGTTAGTAGTTCAAAAAAGAGCTTGATATTATCATTCTATGTCAGATGGTTGTTCTAGTCAGGGTTGAAAGAAAACAATTTTTTTCATTTCGTTATGAAATCAAATGACAGCTTCAGAGTAATTTGATACATATTTCTTGAACATCATATTTAAAGTTCATAAGATACTCATTTCATTAAAAAGTAGAGTCCCAATATCTGGAATTCACCTTTTCCATTCTCGACCATAATATATTTTTTATTTCTAGATGACCGAGATGAGGCAACCACCAACAAAGTTGTGAAGACAAAAATATCACTGGAAAAATGAATAACACAAAAATTTTCACTTACAGCACTCATTTTTATATCTTGCAAAAAACACCACAAGAAATTGAAGAATGGATATACTTTTTTAATTCTAAGAAAACTTCAATTCAATCTTTCACAGTTGACGAAGATATAGCAAAAAGTATACAACATACTTCGATGGAATTAGATATAAGTTTTTCTATGTTATAAGAGCTGTTGATAGTTGTTTAAAAATTATTTTATATGTTTTCCGATTTGAGTTTTCTTCCAGAAAGTATTATGTGTCGGTCGTTTATTGAATACTTTTTTTTTTTAACGTCAAGGAATTGTATACAGTAAAACACATATCTTATGTCAATATTTGAAAATAAATTGTATTATTCCAATTCAATGAATCTTTTGTGTCTGCTTGTAGTTATCTTTGCAACGTACTCGTTCGAACAGTGCCATCATAATTGCTTGGAGCATTAGCAATAATATATAGACATTTTTTCCCTATTGGCAATTATAAACCTGTCACTATATACATATATATATATATATATATATATATATAATATATATATAGTATATATCTATACTATATATATATATATATATATATATATATATATATATATATATATATATATATATATATATATTTATTATATATATATACTATATATATATATATATATATATATATATATATATATATATATATATATATTTTATATATATATATATATATTATATTTAATATATATTATATATATATATATATGTATATATATATATTATATATATATTATATATATTAATATATATATATATATATATATAATATATTATATATATATATAGATATATATATATATATATATATATTATATATATATATATATATATACATATTTATATATATAAAAAATATATATATATTTATATATATATAAGTCTAGTCTATTTTATTTATGAATAACAAAAGGTGCAACCTGTAGGCTCAGATTGATGTATTTTTTAACATTAATATTAACGTCTTCGAACATTTGAACGATGTTCGAGAAGTCATTGCGGCGCCATGGCTTAGAATCCATGTATCGCGCTGATTGAGTCAATGTCCCTGGATTCCTTAATTCAATGACTGCAGGTGATCGGTTGATGTACAGAAATCATTAATATCATGCTGGATGTTGATTGACTGATACACAATGGTCATTAGTAGAATGTACTTTGTTTTGAAATCCAGGTGATGAAATCAATGCCTCTCGGGGATTGATATAATCACTTGAACATCAAGCAATCAATAATAATACATTGAATCAATGAACTTGAGCATCGGTTGAAAATTGATGTCCGAATACATTATCTCAATGGTTTTATTCATTATATTCACGTACGTTTTTCGTTCTGTGTATATTGTCGCTTTTGGAATTATGTCTGAAACAGAATTATTTTAGTTTCAATGATAAGATTTACAGCAGTACTGAGTGCTCAATTATGGGAAACCCTCTGAGCCCTTTATTGGCTGAAGTATTCATGGAGAATTTGGAACCGTTAATTCATAATCATCCTCTTAGTTGACAACTCTTTTATTGGTTTAGATATGTGGATGATATTATTTGTTGTTTCACTAGTACTCTTAGACAACTTGACTGCTTTCAAACATTCATTAACACTTTACACCCTAATATAAAATTCACTTAAGAGATGGAAAAAGATAACTCAATTAACTATTTGGATTTGAAAATAACAAATGTAGATAACAAACATAATATTTCAATTTTTCGCGAACTATCGCACACTGATAGCGTCATACATATTACTTCCCTACATCCATTCCAACTCAAAATGGCAGCTTTCAATAGTATGGTACATCGTTTAGTAAATATTCTACTTTCAAACGCTAATTTTAACACTGAGAAAATTATAATTGAACAAATTGCCGTAAATAATAATTATGATCCCATAATAATAGACAATATGATAAATAAAAAGTTGTTCAAAAATGCGATTAGCCAGGTGTACCCCCTTACTGAAAATAATATCAAATATAACAGCCTCACTTTCATCGGAAATTCAAGTAGAAAACTTAAATCTCTCTTATCTAAGCACAACATTAACATTGCTTCTCGTACCGGTAATAACTTAGGAAATTATATAAACAATAATAAATCCATTGCGGCTTAAATGCGCAAAATGTCTAGAAGTTCAAAGACACCAATTGGAACATTCACTTAAATACCTTTTTTTAGATTTATTTTTTCAATTTGCTATATCAATATTTTCATTGTTAATAATAGTTTCATTTCTGTACATTTTTCCTGTGCGGGTCCAAAGTTTCTCAAGTTTTCTATAGTTCGTCTTTTAGTATTTGGTGATTGTTTCTTTCTTTTGAGGATATCGTGCCATGAATGTATCACATATTCTTGAAATAACTTTATGATATTATCCATAAATAATGAATAAGTTAAAATAACCTTCGTTTGTATAATATAACCGGGGTGCCATTACGATGATTTGAAATGTCAAATACGATCGTGGCTATCCTAGATCTAATTGTTAAATGAATAAATGCAAAATCGTTAAATAAAAATATTAAATGGGCAATATTTCGAAAACTAAAAATTTTTGTTTATTATATTTGTTATATTTATCAACCTTATACAAAAAGACCTTAATTTTTGATGCTTGATACTACAAATTTAGAAAAGTGGAGGGGTTCCATTTGAAAAAATCGTTTTGTCACTTTTCTCAATCCCATTTTAGATCTTATTTTTTGAACACCTTGTATGATTAGGTATCCAAATATTATACAAAATCTTTGAAAATAAGGCCTTCTCAATAAGAAGTCCAACCCAAAGTAAGTAATAAGGGCTTTCTTATAGGAACAATTGATAATTATATCAGGACTTGTCATTCTTGACATAAAAAATCAAATATGTCAAAAACGCTTAGACTTAGGTATAGGATATGATGCACAAAAGCTGTTAACAATATTGGGTAGAATTAAACAATGTAATAATATAAAGGGTATTTCATTCGAAATAAGCAACTTAGGGTCTATTTCCGGTATAACCAGAAGTACCCAATCGATGAAAATATTTTAGCTGTATAGGGCCCAAGACGTCGAGAAGTTTCAAGAATTTCAAATTTTTCCTAAATTCAGTTTCTGAGATATCGATCGATGCAGTTCCTGGTGGTCCATCCTGTATCATCATCATCATCATCATCATCACTCAGCTCTCTGCGTCCACTGCTGGACATAAGCCTCCCCCATTTCTGCCCATTTCTTCCTGTCTTGAGCTCTTTGTATCCAGTTGCCTGCACATCTCTTTAGATCGTCCGTCCAACGTATATGTATCCTGTATATACATATATATATATATATATATATATATATATATATATATATATATATATATATATATATATATATATATATATATTTTATATATATGATATATATATATATATATATATATATATATATATATATATACCGATTTTCAGGTTCTCGCGGAGATAATCTGGTTGTCTGGTTTCCCGGGTTTGTATCCGCGTATGGGCTTCGTCTTCGTTGAAGTCTGCTCGACGTTTCGGCAAAACCACATTTGCCATCTTCAGGTAACTCTTCTTGGTCGGAGTGTATACACTGAACTGTGTGTCAACACAGTTCAGTGTACTCGACGAAACGTCGCGCAGACTTCAACGAAGACGCAGCCCCTACGCTGATCCACACCCGGGAAACCAAACAACCATATATACCTATATATATATATATATATATATATATATATATATATATATATATTATATATATATATATTATATATAACTATATATATATATATATATATATATATATAGGGTCCTGCAACAGTGGCGCGGTGTTCCATATCTCTATTTAGGAAACAGATAGGAATCTATATTTCTATAATATTACTTTATTACTCGAGCTCTACAGAATGAAAATATTGTCTGAACACAGGGTGTTCAATTTTTTCTGGGCGGATACCAACTATGTTTTTTCAAATGGCAACCTATTATTTTTATCGCTTTTTCGGTTTCTACATAGAATACAAAAGATACTTTATGAAGATCTTCATTTCGAAAATATTGACGGTTTTCGAGATTTTTGGCATTTTTGGTTTTTTTCCCCAATATTGGTCACTCAGAATATTTGAAATTATAAAGTTGTGCCAAGTCCAATTGAAATGAATTTTTCATCAAATATTCCACATTGATAACTCTCTCGAACGATATATCTGAAATCGACCTGCGATATACAGGTTATGAAAAACCGCTCGCCATATTTTGTAAATGAAAATTTGCAGAATGTTCCATATTTCAAATGGAACACCCTGTATATTATCGATTGATAAGAAGCGCCAGCAAAGGCTCTACATATGTCATACAGTATTCCCTATGGTTAAGTTCATTAGTTTTTCTTAAAACGGCTCTTTTTTTCGAAAAATGGCAAGTATTCATATTTCTTCGCTATGATCTCAATGAACGACTTTTTCGAAGCGAAATTCATTTGACGACTGATAAGAATATACGAAAGATATCTTGGTTCAATTGTGTACATTACAAGTTGTCCAAACAAATATTTTTTTCATGATATAAATGTATCTTGCAATTCATTTTCTTCATAAGTTGCTGGCATGATGCGCTGATGTTTAGAATAATTGCTACATCCAGAAAGATCTTTTATCTTGATGCCTTCTATTTGAATTCCGTTGAGAATAAATTCTACTTGCCAATAAACAATTCCTGTCTGATTCACCTAATCACTTTTTGATAACAACATTCTCATGAAATTATATCGAAAGTTCAACTTCACGAATTACTAAAGATTTCAATACTTATACAAATATTTTGATCAGTCATTTGCCAGACTACTTGATTAACAATAAATATTTTTTTCCCTGAAAGGTTGCTTTGGATCGAAAGAATATGGCACAAATTTCGAGATTATTGAAATTATTTCAAATATTCAATAATGTACATTTTGTGGGTGATTCACAATTTGTTTATCTACCAACAGGTAATATTTGAAAGAAGTCGTTCATTGAGATCATAGCGAAGAAATATGAATACTTGCTATTTTTCGAAAAAAAGAGCCGTTTTAAGAAAGACTAGTAAACTTAACCATAGGGAATACTTGATGATATTTGTGAAACCTTTGCTGGCGCTTCTTATGAATCGATAATATACAGGGTGTTCCATTTGAAATAAGGAAGATTCTGCAAATTTTCATTTACAAAATATGGCAAGCGGTTTTTCATAAACTGTATATCGCAGGTCGATTTCAGATATATCGTTCGAGAGAGTTACCAATGTAGAATATTTGATGAAAAATTCATTTTAATTGGACTTGGCACAACTTTATAATTTAAAATATTCTGAGTGACCAATATTGGGGGAAAAAACCAAAAATGCCAAAAATCTCGGAAACCGTCAATATTTTGGAAATGAAGATCTTAATAAAGTATCTTTTATTTTCTATGTAGAAACCGAAAAAGCGATGAAAAATATAGGTTGCCATTTGAAAAAACATAGTTGGTATCCGCCCAAAAAAAATTGAGCACCCTGTGTGAGCGACAATATTTTCATTTTGTAGAGCTCGAGCAATAAAGTAATATTATAGAAATATAGATTCCTATATGTTTCTTAAATAGGGATATGGAACACCGCGCCACTGTTGCAGGACCCTGTATATACATATGTATATGTATATATATATATATATATATATATATATATATATATATATAATATATATATATATATATATATATATATATATATATATATATATATATATATATATATATATATATATATATATAAGTAAAAATTGGTTCACTGAAAGCCTAGCGTAAAAGATTTGAAATATCTCGACGTTTCGGCTCCTTTTGCTGAGCCATCTTCAGGAGAATTAGAAGGTAAATAATTCAGACTCGTGGCCTCAATCTGCCTACTCCACGAATCGAATTAGGAGGAATCGGAAACAATACGATTGCGTGGTCTCAACCTGCCTACTCCACTAACCGTACTGCTTCCTGTCAACTCTGAAGTCTCAATCTGCCTACTCTTCAGAGTCAACTGACGGGCCGATCGTCGCGTGACTGTATTTATAGGGGAGGGGGGTGGGTACTCACGCTCATCAGTGCGGGATGCACTCTGATTGGGTGTGACATGGCGACCACTCAGAAGTGGTTTCCATGCTGATGGGAGTCTGTGACTGTCATCTCTGGTGTTCAAACAATTTGGACGTTTTTCTATTTCTACAGCTTCACGGAAAATTCGGGATTTGAAAGATCGGACGGGAGCAATAGTTCTTGTATTGGGGAAATCGATAATGTGGCCTGTTTGGGTGTGATGTTGGGAAAGGGCGTTGGCGATATCTGAGTGTCTTACCGAAAGTGAATGTTCTTTGACACGGACCTGAATTCGTCGGTTCGTTTGTCCTATATAGGAACGAGGACAATTGGAACAGGGAATCTCATAAACACCGTGATTTTCGTTAGGAATTTTATCCTTGACGGATCTGACCAGATGGGAGAGTTTTTGTTGGGTGGTGTATATTTTTTTTTAGTTTGTATTTTTGAGAGATCTTGCGATCTTATCTGTTACTCCTTTGATGTACGGAAGAAATAATTTAGGTGTAAATTCTTGTTCAGTGGGATTGGAACGAGGTAGCGGTGGGGTGATGTTTGTGTGTTTGCGTATGCTCTTGTTGATTTGATATGTGTTGTAACCGTTCCGTAATAATATATGTTTTAGAGTTTTGAGTTCTGATTCACGGTGTTCGTCGTCAGATAGTCGAATGGAACGGTAGATTAGGGTATTAACTACAGAGTTAAGTTGAGAAGGATGGTGGTGAGACTGGGCGTTCAGATAACGGTTTGTATTGGTGGGTTTACGATAAACTGAATAGGAGAAGCCTTGGGATGGAAGTTTTTTGATCATGACATCGAGGAATGGCAAAGACCCATCGTTTTCCACTTCCATTGTGAATTGGATACTTGGATGTATGCCATTCAAATGATTCAAGAAGTGGAGCAACGAGTCTTCGCCATGGGGCCAGATCGCAAAAGACATCGTCTACATAACGTAGCCAGCATGAAGGTTTAAGGTCGAATGACGAGAGAGCTTGGGTTTCGAAATGTTCCATGAAAATGTTGGCTATGACGGGGAGAGAGGGGATCCCATTGGGGCTCCCTTGATTTGTCTGAAGAAATTGCCTTGAAAGATGAAGTAAGTGTTGGCCATGCAGTGTTTGATCAGGGATAGGTTGTCTGGGGATATTTGATGTTTCGTGTCTAGGATGGAAAGTGTTTCTTCAATGGGGATATTTGTAAATAAGGAGACAATATCAAAACTAACAAGGAGATCAGTTGGGGTAATATATATACTTTGGAGTAGATTAATGAAGTGACTAGAGATTTTGACGTATGATTGGGTTTGTTCGGCAAGGGGTTGAAGGGTTTTGGCGAGATATTTCGCAAGAGGATGTGTTGGAACAATTGTAAGCGCTGACAATGGGTCGAAGTGGAATATTAGGCTTGTGAATTTTTGGGTAGACCATAAATTCGAGGGGTTCTAGAAGATTTTTCTCTTGGGATTAGAGACTTTTTTATTTCAGGTGGGAGATTCGATTGGTTTGATACGAGATCTTGTGGTTTTCTCCAGGTATGTTGTCGGGTCATGAGTGATACGCTTATAGTCGGGGGTGTCAAGAAGATCGGACATTTTATCGAGGTAAGCAAGAAGTGTTAAGAATGGCAGTGGCATTGCCTTTATGTCGGCTGGGAGGACGACTATATTTTGGTCATTGTAAAGTTCTTTGAGAGATTGCCTCTCAGAAAAAGTGAGGTTTGGGACGGGGTGGCCGACTTGTACGAAGAATTTTGGCGATGTCATGCCTGGCAGTTTTCCGCTTGATCTGTTGGAAGATGGGAAATTGCTTTTTCTGTTTGGAGATGATAGTTTCTATGGGGATGGATTTAGGTGTGATGGAATAGTTGAAGCATTTCGAGAGTGCTTTTGTTTGCGAATCTCGGAAATTGGGGGTGTCTGAGTAAGTGTGAACAATGGGGGAGGTATAAGATGAAGATGATTTTTGTGGTTTTTGGGAATTAATGAGTTTGGCTAGTTTATTTTTCTGGGTTAAGGTCTTTTGGTCGGCAAGATGTTGTGCCTTGGAGTTGGATAGGCGATCAAAAGTATCCCATAGGATTGGATGGACGTGGAAAGAGTGAAGGTGATGGAAAGTTTTGAGAAGTAGTTCGTTAGTGTGATTTAGGTTGCGTCTGGTAGTGTGAATGGAATCTCTAAGGAGGGCAAAACTTGTTCTATTGAGAATTCGGGTTATGGAGGGGGATTTTGTATGATGCTTGAGCTGTAGAAATTTGGGATGGTCACGACATGATTTCAGAAAAGTGAGGTCACAGAGGAGACGATGGGTCTTTGCCATTCCTCGATGTCATGATCAAAAAACTTCCATCCCAAGGCTTCTCCTATTCAGTTTATCGTAAACCCACCAATACAAACCGTTATCTGAACGCCCAGTCTCACCACCATCCTTCTCAACTTAACTCTGTAGTTAATACCCTAATCTACCGTTCCATTCGACTATCTGACGACGAACACCGTGAATCAGAACTCAAAACTCTAAAACATATATTATTACGGAACGGTTACAACACATATCAAATCAACAAGAGCATACGCAAACACACAAACATCACCCCACCGCTACCTCGTTCCAATCCCACTGAACAAGAATTTACACCTAAATTATTTCTTCCGTACATCAAAGGAGTAACAGATAAGATCGCAAGATCTCTCAAAAATACAAACATCAAAACAATATTCACTTACTCAACAAAAACTCTCCCATCTGGTCAGATCGTCAAGGATAAAATTCCTAACGAAATCATCACGGTGTTTATGAGATTCCCTGTTCAATTCGTCCTCGTTCCTATATAGGACAAACGAACCGACGAAATTCAGGTCTCGTGTCAAAGAACATTCACTTTCCGGTAAGACACTCAGATATCGCCAACGCCCTTTCCCAACATCACACCCAAACAGGCCACATTATCGATTTCCCCAATACAAGAACTATTGCTCCCGTCCGATCTTTCAAATCCCGAATTTTCCGTGAAGCTGTAGAAAATAGAAAAACGTCCAAATTGTTTGAACACCAGAGATGACAGTCACAGACTCCCATCAGCATGGAAACCCACTTCTGAGTGGTCGCCATGTCACACCCAATCAGAGTGCATCCCGCACTGATGAGGCGGTGAGTACCCACCCCCTCCCCTATAAATACAGTCACGCGACGATCGGCCCGTCAGTTGACTCTGAAGAGTAGGCAGATTGAGACTTCAGAGTTGACAGGAAGCAGTACGGTTAGTGGAGTAGGCAGGTTGAGACCACGCAATCGTATTGTTTCCGATTCCTCCTAATTCGAATTTCGTTGGAGTAGGCAGATTGAGGCCACGAGTCTGAATTATTTACCTTCTAATTCTCCTGAAGATGGCTTCGCAAAAGGAGCCGAAACGTCGAGATTTTTTCAAAATCTTTTACGCGGTTCATTCCGTGAACCAAGTTTTTTCAAATACTTCCGACCGCGGAAATCTTTCTGAACATATATATATATTATATATATATATATATATATATATATATATATATATATATAATATATATATATTATATATATATATATATATTTTTATATATATATATATATTTATATTTATATACTAATATGTTCAGAAAGATTTCCGCGGTCGGAAGTATTTGAAAAACTTGGTTCTCGGAATGAACAATACCAGCTAACAACAAAATTGATTTTTTGGATATTCAATGGTATACAAAAAAAACGTGGTCCGCCAGGTACATAAATGTCTCACCACCATCCTTCTCAACTTAACTCTGTAGTTAATACCCTAATCTACCGTTCCATTCGACTATCTGACGACGAACACCGTGAATCAGAACTCAAAACACTAAAACATATACTATTACGGAACGGGTACAACACATATTCAATCAACAAGAGCATACGCAAAACACACAAACATCACCCCCACCGCTACCGTCGTTCCAATCCCACTGAACAAGAATTTACACCTAAATTATTTCTTCCGTACATGTCAAAGGAGTAACAGATAAGATCGCAAGATCTCTCAAAAATACAAACATCAAAAACAATATTTTCACTTACTCAACAAAAACTCTCCCATCTGGTCAGATCCGTCAAGGATAAAAAATTCCTAACGAAAATCACGGTGTTTATGAGATTCTCCTGTTCCAATTGTCCTCGTTCCTATATAGGACCACAAACGAACCGACGAATTCAGGTCCGTGTCAAAGAACATTCACTTTCGGTAAGACACTCAGATATCGCCAACGCCCTTTCCCAACATCACACCCAAACAGGCCACATTATCGATTTCCCCAATACAAGAACTATTGCTCCCGTCCGATCTTTCAAATCCCGAATTTTCCGTGAAGCTGTAGAAATAGAAAAACGTCCAAATTGTTTGAACACCAGCGATGCCAGTCACAGACTCCCATCAGCATGGAAACCACTTCTGAGTGGTCGCCATGTCACACCCAATCAGAGTGCATCCCGCACTGATGAGCGTGAGTACACACCCCCCTCCCCTATAAATACAGTCACGCGACGATCGGCCCGTCCGTTGACTCTGAAGAGTAGGCAGATTGAGACTTCAGAGTTGACAGGAAGCAGTACGGTTAGTGGAGTAGGCAGGTTGAGACCACGCAATCGTATTGTTTCCGATTCCTCCTAATTCGATTCGTGGAGTAGGCAGATTGAGGCCACGAGTCTGAATTATTTACCTTCTAATTCTCCTGAAGATGGCTTCGCAAAAGGAGCCGAAACGTCGAGATTTTTCAAATCTTTTACGCGGTTCATTCCGTGAACCAAGTTTTTCAAATACTTCCGACCGCGGAAATCTTTCTGAACATATATATATATATATATATATATATTTATATATATATATATATATATATATTTATATATATATATATATATATATATATTTATAATATATATATATATTATATATATATATATATATATATATTATATATATATATATATATATATATATATTTTTATATATATATATATATTTATATTTATATACTAATATGTTCAGAAAGATTTCCGCGGTCGGAAGTATTTGAAAAACTTGGTTCTCGGAATGAACAATACCAGCTAACAACAAAATTGATTTTTTGGATATTCAATGGTATACAAAAAAAACGTGGTCCGCCAGGTACATAAATGTTCAATCTCATCATTCCATGGCGCAGAAGAAAAGTGTGGTTATTGTGTTTGGCTGATAGAGCAATACAGCTTTCTGATTGGGAATATATAGAACAAGCTATCCTAAAAGCCAAAAACGCCCTTAAAATAAATGGTTATCCTAAAAAATTAATAGATTCATGCTTCAAAAGAAGAATACATAAATTTTACAATGGCAATGAATCTTCTAAGAACAGTAAAGATGGTTCAGAAAAATATGTATCTTTACCATATATCGAAGGACTATCCCACCAGTTGAAAAATGTATTTTCGGGACATGATGTCAAAGTAGTAGACAGGAGTTTCAACCTGCTCAATCAGTGTTTCTCGAAACTGAAAACTGAAACACCAGTAAATAAGAAATCCCATATTGTTTACCAGATTCCGTGTGGAAACTGCAACGGTATATATATTGGACAGACATCACAGAATCTCGAAAACCGATTGGAAGGACACAAGTATGACAAGAAAAACAATACAGTATTTAAAAAACATAAGAAACAATTGAAGCATGAATTTGATTTCAATAACACAAAAATTTTGAAAACTGAACCCAACAAAAAGAAACGTGAAAGTTATGATAGCAATAAAACAAAACCAAAATTCTATTAATGACAGAAAGGACTCAACAAATTATATTACAATTTAATTTAAATACTACTTCACCTAGGCAATAAGTATGTCAATCTGTGCTAATGTGTGTTGCGGTCAATGAGTAGAAGTGTGTGTTAGTGTAAGAAAATGATTTATTTTCAGTTTGTTGACAGATAATGATGGATACCAGATCGTGTTGACGTATATTAGTTGCTAATGTCAGTTTATTTATTTCTTTGTTACATATTGTATGTCGTGAAAAGGAATTATTTTGTTTGTGATTGAATTAATGGTAAGTGTGTAATTTTGAAAAATTTGCGATGATATTGAAAGTTTTCTTTGTTTTGCAAATTTTTATAATTTTGAAAAAGGCTTGGCAACTAGCCGAAACGTAGACAAAATTGGAAGTTAATTTTGAATAATTTCTAAGTTAACATCAATAAACCCTAATACCCACTAACACTTCATCTAAGCATATTTTAATAAAAAGGTTCAAGAAACTTATTAACTATATATATATATATATATATATATATTTATATATATATATATATATATATATATATATATATATATATATATATATATATAGATATATATATATATATATATGTATATCGAAACACGTTCGTGGCAATAAAATCAAGTACAAGGATATTTATTTGAAACTAATCAAACAAACCTCCTAGCGGAGCTGGTTATACGAGTTCACGAAACATCGAAATGCTCCATATACCTTGGACGGTGTATGTTAGGAACATTAAGTTGTTTATCACAATCAATGGAAATGATAGACAGTCTGTTTCGCCCTTGTTTGGGGCTCATCAGTATCATCCATCCATCGAAAGTGATAACCAACCAAATATTTCCAACAGTCTTATATTTTCCTTCAAGTGACTATATGGCATATAAATATGACACAGCGCCACCAGTCGGAAACAAATGAACCACATCTTACAGATAGATGAAAACATTTTGGCAACGTGAACTCGTACGTCCTGACACCCGAAGGTGGTTACTATATTCGCTAAGCAAGAGTAAAGTTGCCACATCAAATCGATGTAATGCAACATTCACACACCGCCAGTAACAGCGCTCCGATTTTATCCTTTAAACAGGCAGCAAATTAATAGAAAACAGAATTCTTCGTGTTATCGAAACACGTTCGTGGCAATAAAATCAAGTACTAGGACATTTATCTGAAACTAATCAAACAAACCTCCTAGCGGAGCTGGTTATACGAGTTCAAGAAACATCGAAATGCCTCCATATACCTCGGACGGTGTATGTTAGAAACATTAAGTTGTTTATCACAATCAATGGAAATGATAGACAGTCTGTTTCGCCCTTATTTGGGGCTCATCAGTATCATCCATCCATCGAAAGTGATAACCAACCAAATATTTCCAACGGTCTTATATTTTCCTTCAAGTGACAGATGTGAAGTGATAGATGAAAACATTTCGGCAACGTGTACGTTACTTCATGTCAAACGGAGAAGAAAATCAATGAAAACTCATTTCACTCCATACCCATAAATAACCAACATAATTATATGCGTAGTTCTGAAACGTATTATATTTTGACTATTCATTTTTTTGGTCCCTGAAATTATCATACGCTGATTTTGTATTTACTGAACAAATCAAGAAGGGTGAGCCTATAAGAAATCCTAAAGATTACGTCAATCAGCTCAAGAAACCTTTTCATCACTGAAGAGTAAATAGATCTCGTAATATCTCGACTCTTTAAAGCAGTTGGTAATGTAAACTGACTGATTTTTGCATTTTCAAAACAATCACAAAACTGTTGATAATGAGTTAATAGTTCGTGAAATATATATCAAGTAAATAGAGCAACTTTGTGGTAAATTCAAGCCAAGTGTTTTACTTATTCGATTTATTGTGTATATAACTCTTAGTTCTCAACGGAAACAGCAATATAACTCAGTTATGAAAGAATAGTTACGACTCTGTAAAACCAAGTTCCTTTAGTCAAGTTAATCCTTCCTTTCAATGAGTCGTACAATAAAAGAAAAGAATTTTGTTGAAATTTTCCTTTCTGTTCTTTTCAACCCTCATTCTTGTAGGAACACTTCCGTTTCCTCAAGCAACGTAATTTCACCTATAATGAATTAGTTTAAAATTGCTTTCCGAAGTCGTGATTGAAATTTAACGGAAGCGGAAGTTGCTCGGCGGTATTTTAGGATTTAGGTATGGAACTAAATCGACGTATAGAAGCATTCAGCAATCGTCAGTCTAATTTGATTTGGCGCTTTGCGGAGAAAACGAAAATTGTTCAATACTCATTGGAAAGAAATATTTTTAATTTTGCAACATTTACTAAGAATTAGAACTGCGATGTTTCCAATTGCCATATAAATAATTTTTAGGTTTAGATTTGCGCAAAATAAAGTCTTGATCTGACGTTCCACGAATTATTATCGAAGATTCATTCAATCATTAAGTTTTCTATGAAAAATATCATTAGGACTGCTTCTCAAGCTTTATCATCTATCTTACTCTTCAACATACCATAAGTAAATTGATTCAATATTAAAATAATATTCTAATTGCAGCAATTATTCGAAGGTAGTTGTATATCAATCATTGACAAAATGGAAAATATGGATGCAACGAACAATTTTCATGATATAATAGACAACTTTTATTTAGAAAAAAAAGTAGAGCTGTTGATGGTATAGAATCCTTATGCAATTACATAGTATAGGGCTTCGAAGAATATCACTTGGTTTCTGTCGAATTTTGCGATCTATCAAAAGCTTCCGATTGTATGTTTCACTAGATATGTACGGAAAAACTTGAATATTATGGTGCTGGAGGGAGAGCAGTGTTCACATCTTATCTAGGAGAAGGCAGGTCGTCGTTAGTTGCGGATGTGGACCGCAGAGTAGTTTCATGCTTGATGTAATTCAAGGTATTCCACAAGGCTTTATCCCTGAACCTCTGCTCTTTATAATTTATATAGATAACTTACTTCGGAACTTGGAATTCCATACATTATTATATACTGACAATCCTAGCTTTACTGTGAGAGACAAAGTTGAGAAAAACTTTGAATTGAGATGCCAAGAGGCCATAAAATCAGCGGGAACATGGTTCAGGGCCAATAAGTTCTTGCTTAATGCATTTAACAGTGATTTTCACATCATCCGGAATGTTACCTTCAATAAAATTGAAATTTCTTGGCGTTTTTCTAGGTAACATGCTCACATGGATATCATTGTCACAGTCTCAGTGAAAGGTTACACACAAGCATTTTTTCTATCAGCAGGGTTAGACAAATCATCAGCCACAAAGCAGCAGTGACTATCTATTATGGACTTTTTCACTCCACGATACTATATGTTCTGAAAATGTGTGGAGAAACTTGTCACATGAAATAGATACTTGGTGCCGAAAAGAGACTCTCAGAGCCACTGAAGGTGTTAATTCGCAATTTCACTGCAAGTAAATATTCAAACACAAAATATCAACTGTTGTAGCTGAACTGATACTGAAGCTGGTCACGAATATTTTGAATAAACCCAATCCTAATGAAGAAATATCAGCTTGTCAACCATACAGTATCAGATCTAGTGAATACCCCGATATTGAAAAAGCAAGATTGAGTACTGGCGAATTATATATATATATATATATATATACTATATATATATATATATATATATATATTTATATTATATATATATATAATATATATTATATTTATATATATATATATATATGTATATATATATATAGTATTATATATAATTATAATATATATATATATTTTATATATATGATAATATATATATTATATATATATGTATATATTATATATTATATATATATATGTTTATATATATATATTTATATATATTATATATTATGGTTATGTTATATAATAACGATATATAGCCTATAGGTGCTGTATATATATATATTTGCGTTATAGTAATTCTTTCTTTAATTGTTTATAGCGTATATGTATATTATATATATGATATATAATATATATATATATATATATATATATATATATATACAGGGTGTTCCTTAATTGAACGTACAAATGAAAAGAGGAGATTCCTTAAGTAAGTTTAAGGAAAAAAAAGTTCCATGAACATGGGGTCGCAAACATTTCGTTTTCGAGATACAGAGTGTTGAAGTTTGAATTTTTTTCAAGTTTCTTTCTCATAGTATCTACATTCTACAAGATATTCAACAGAAATTTGGCATAGATATTACATTTGAGAGTTCTCACCACATGACATGGCAATTTCGATAGCAGATCTACAGGGTGATATTCTTCTATAACACTGTCACCTGTTTTCCTCCAGAACTTTTTTTTTTGGTGAGCAACTGTTTATTTGAAAAAATGTGAGAAGAAGCTTTGTTGTTATATTGAACTTTTTGGCCTCTTGTGGCTTTGTCGTATCTGCTACCGATTTCGAAAAAAAATTTTGAACAATTCTCTCGAAATCCTCGAAAAAATCCAAATTATGATAAGAAGGCCAGTTTGTAAGCTGTGGAGAATGAATTCATTATTAGTTTTTATGGAAATTGTTCTGATCTGTAGCGATGATTCATAAAGATTCGATAAACTCGTATAATCATTACAAAAAATGTATTACTACAAGAAATGTAAAACTCAAACAAAAAAATCATAACAAGAAAACTAAGTAACCACAAAGGACTGAACTACAGCAAATGTTGAAAATGTCCTCCCCCAACTATTATACAAGATTCTCTTCTTCGTCTCATACACGATCGAACTCTTTCAAACACTCCCGGAGTATTCCTAACTATATCAAACGCGCCTATTATACGATTTCTCAGTTCTTCTACGGTGTTCACTGGCGTCGAGTATACTAGAGATTTCAGGTGGTCCCATAAAAATAAATCTAAACTATTTAAGTCTGGGGATCTGGCGGGCCAGGACTGAGGTCCCCCCGTCCAATCCACCTGTTTTCATAATTGTCGTCCAAATACTCCCTTGCACGAGAGAATCGTTCAAAATTTTTTTGCTCGAAATCGGTAGCAGATACGAGAAAACTAAAAGAGACCTAAAAGTTTAGTATAACAACAAAGCTTCTTTCTAAATTTTTTCAAATTGACAGTTGCTCACCAAAAAAAGGTTCTGGAGGAATACAGGTGACATTGTTCCAGAAAAAATATCACCCTGTAGATCTGCTATCGAATTTGCCATGTCACGTGGTGAGAACTCAAATGTAATATCTATGCCAAATTTCAGTGGAATATATTGTAAAGTGTAGATACTATGAGAAAAAAACTTGAAAAAAATTCAAACTTCAACACTATGTATCTCGAAAACGAAACGTTTGCGACCCCATGTTCATGGGACTTTTTTTCTCAAACTTACTTAAGGAATCTCCCCTTTTCGTTTGTACGTTCAATTTAGGAATACCCTGTATATATAGGTATAGGTATATATATATATATATATATACTATAAGAATATATATATATATAGTATATATATATTGTATATATAGATATATATATATATATACTATATATATATATACTATATATATATATATATATATATATATATAAATATATATAGATAATTATTCATTCGAATTGTTGTTGCCTGTGAACTATTTCTAATCTTTTGATAATTAGAGCAATAACAGGCTTGTTGAATCTCAAAAAACTCGATTTCATTAAAAAGTTGACGTTTCGCCACGACATTCGTGGCTTTATCAAAACTTTTGAAAAAATTGAAATTTCTTTGACATTTATTGATTTGAAAAAATTTGAATAGAAAAAGACTACTATGTCTCACTAAAATTTTTTTCGGCTGTGGCCGTTCTTTGTTATTTATTACGTGCTATTCAGTCCAATATTGACATTCAAATCTTTTATTATTAGATGGTAAGGGAAACCACAGAAACCTTTACCCACGTAATGTTCGAAATAGGTTCAAATTATTTTGATTTTGAAAAGTCAAAGTATAGCGGTCACTATTCATCATCTTGTTTTCAAAAAATTCTCATTGCAGGATTGTGGCCGTCTTCAGTTTATTAATTACGTGCTATTCAGTCCAATATCAACAGACAGGTCTGTTGATATTAGATGGGGAAGGGAACCACAGAAACCTTCACCCAACAAGCCTGTTATTGCTAATAATTATCCAAAAGATTATATATATATATATATACATATATATTATATACTATATAGTATAGTATATATATATATATTATATTTGTATATATAGTATATAGTATTATATATATATATATATATATACTATATATAGTATATAATAATATATATATTCCCTCAACAATTCAAGAATAGCACAGTTGTCCCAGTGCCTAAAATTAAAAATACTAATGAAGCTATTAATTTTCGACCAATCAATACACTGCCATGCTTGGAAAAAGTACTTGAACTAACCGCATACAGCCAACTTTTAGACTATATCAATGTCAATAAACTCCTAATGGAATATCAATCTGGTTTCCGATCTAGTTATTCATGTGAAACTGCCCTACAAGTAACTTTGTCAAAATGGAAAAAAGATATTGATTCAAACAAATATGTGGTGGCAGTGTTTCTGGACTTCAAGAGAGCTTTTGAAACGATAGATACTTCTATTCTACTTTTGAAACTTCAATATTATGGATTAACCGACAGATCCTACAGCTGGTTCAAAAGCTATTTGGAAAATAGATCACAATGTACTAAAATAAATAATACTTTTTCAACCAATAAAGACATCGATACTGGTGTTCCGCAAGGGAGTGTATTGGGACCACTGTTGTTCATTTTATACTTGAATGATATCAATTATATTCAAGAATGTGAGTTCATCAACCTTTTTGCGGATGACACCTTACTAACAGCAAGTGATGTTGATCTACCAAATGCTATTCAAAGAATGAATCGTACTCTTGGCAAAATATCAGAATTTATCACAATTAATGAACTAAAACTCAACATAAAGAAAACAAAATCAATGATTATAACCACTCAATATAGAAACAATTTGTTGAATAAAAACTTGATAAACATAGAAATCTATGGTGAAACAATTGAATTGGTCGAAGAGTTTAAATATCTTGGATTTATGATAGACAACTCACTGAACCTAAAAAAACACTTCCAATATATAAACAAAAAAATTACAAAAAAAATATTTTTTTCACACGCATCAGCAGATATCTGTCGTTTCAAACCTCTCTAACGGTTTATAATACGATAATCAAACCTCAGTTTGATTACTGCCCTTCCTTATTATTTCTTCTTAATTCAAACTGTATATATACACTCCCATAATAAGTATGCTGCAGGTTCTTGATTGGCTATCAGTTAAGGACAGATTTTTTTATTATTCTATGATTTTTATTTTCAAAATAATAGCAGGAAAACTTCCTACCTACTTCGACCAATTCATCATTTATCAAAATGAAATTCATGATTATCCTACAAGGGGAAACATGAATTTTTATGTGACAAGAACAAACTACACGAGATCAATGAATTCACTATTCCACCGAGGACTTATTGAATACAACAAGCTTCCAAAGGACATTATAAGTTGTAGTTCTATCATACATTTCAAAAAATTACTTATAGATTACCTAAAATCAAAATATATCTAAATCAGTTTGGGGTTTATTTACCGCGTCTGCACCGTTTCACTTGTTTTGGACTTATAAAATATGTAAAATAATATAATTTTCATTTGTTTTCGTTTGTTTTGTTTTTCGTTGTCACTTTGTGTTCTTTCTCAGCAGATTTTCTACTAAAATGTTATTATTGTTAAGATGTAACATTTGTTTATATATTGTATATTAGGATACCTATATTAATAAACTTACTTTACTTTTACTTTACTATATATATATATATATATATATATATATATATATATATATATATATATATATATATATATATATATATATATATATATATATTTATATATATATATATATATTTATATATATATATATATATATATATATATATATATATATATATATATATATATATAATATATATATATATATATATATATATATATATATATATATATATATATATATATATATATATATATATATATATATATATATATATATATATATATATATAATATATATATATATATATATATATATATATATATATATATATATATATATATATATATATATATATATATACAGGAATATTGATATTTATCAAATTTGAAATATCAGTTCATTGGTTTCGTTTTTTACATCTTACTCATGTGAGGTTTTCTTCTCTTCTTGATATTGTATGATCGTTAGTTTTATATTTTGAGTTTATTTCAAATTTTTCGTAAAATCAAAACCATGAAATTCATAATTAAATTTATTTTTATCTACTACAAACATCGCCATAATTCTCTGAATATTGCAGATTTTTATTATCATTGGGACTATACGTTTGAGTTTCTCTTCAACATTAATATTCTTCGAGTTCACCATTTATGCATCACTCCTATTTCTTTTGTTTTTTCAATAATTAAGCATGAATTAGTAACATAATTGAACTGGCGACATGAATTTCAGAAACTTTTAAAGTGATTTCTAAAAATAAATTTATTTTCAGTAGTGGATTCCTCTCATTCATTTTAATTTGCAATTCATAATTAGCTTTCGCCGCATTATACGAAAAGCATCTATAAAACAATTTTATTACAAATATTACAAATCTATGTTAAGGTATTACGAGAAGGCCTATATTTCTGGTCAACCGGTTGTGAACTTGTGAAAAAAATTGTAGCTTTTCGATAATAAAACTAGGAATTTCACATTTCGATACTTTATGCACCAAACAGGCAATATTTATTTTTCATCTGTGGAATATACTAATTCTTTTCAACTCCTTCTACCTATGGGAAACATGATCTCTACTCTATGGTGAAAAATAAATCTAATACAAGAATTTTGAATTCTTGCTGCAGAATTAAAATCTAAACATGGCCCATAAACTAAAACATGCCTCACATGGTTTCTGCTTGACTGAATCATTAATGAGTGATCGGTTAGTTTTAAATCTTAATTTAGTGTCAACATGAATACCTAGACTATTTACTGTATCACAAGGCTCTCTCTCACATTATTTATAACAATATTTAAATTGGTTTTCACTGCTTTCAATACCCTATCAAAACATATTGCTTGGATCTTAGTTATATATTCCAACGTGTGATTTATGTCTACACAAGCTGATACCACATCTTCCGGATATAAACTTTTATATAGCTGGGTATCATCAGCATATTGATCGGCATCGTACTCCATTCTTACTTAGATCCATAGTGTATATCAAAAAGGAAAGCGGTCTAAGAATTGAGCCCTGTGGTACACCTTCAGAAACTATTTTTGTACTAGATTCGATGTTATCAATTTTTACATATTGGCATCTATTAGAAAGCAACTGTACAATTGTGTCCAAAAAAAAACAAACAAAAGAACAATATATATATATATATATATATATATATATATATATATATATATATATATATATATATATATATATATATATATATATATATATATAAATATATTTATATATATATATACATATATATATATATATATATATATATATATATATATATATATATTATATATATATATATATATATATATATATATATATATATATATATATATATATATATATATATACATATATATATATATATATATATATATATATATATATATATAATATATATATATATACTATATATATATATATATATATATATATATATATATATTATATATATATATATATATATATATATGTATATATATATATATATACTCATATATATATATATATATATACATATATATATATATATATATATATATATATATATATATATATATATATATATATATATATATATACAGGCTGTCCCACCGGGAAAGAACGCGATCTGTATATGGAAAACTACACATAGGAAACTTTTGAAAATTTGACAGTATACTAATGTTGATAGGGGCAACCCGACTAAAATATTTTCAAGATGGTGGCACTTCCGGTTATACCGGAAGTAGATACCAACTTGCTTATTTTAAATTGGATACCCTATATATTAATACATTTTTAGATTCTACGCAAGATTCTAAGCAGATTTCATGTAGTATGTCCTATACCTAATACTAAGCGTTTTTGACATATTCAGGTTTATATGTCAAAAATGACGATTGCAAGCCCTAATATAATTATCAATTGTTCCGATAAGGAATCCTTTTTTACTTACTTTGGGTTGGATTCCTAGTTGAAAAGAACTTGCTTTAATAGATTTTGTATAGTATTTGGATAACTAAACATACAGGGTGTTCGAAAAAAAAGATCTAAAATGAGATTGAGAAAACTGACAAAAATCAATTTTTTCAAATGGAAACCCCCCATTTTTCTTATTTTTTAGTATTGAGCATTTAAAAAGAAGGTAACTTTGTATGAAGTTATCTATACCTAAAATTTGAAGTTTTCGAAATATTGCCAATTTAATATTTTTATATGGCGATTTTGCATTTAATCGTTAAACAATTAGATCTAGTATAGCCACGATCGTATTTGACATTTTAAATCATCATAATGGCACCCCGGTTAAATTATACAAACGAAAATTATTCAAACTTTTGAAGCTTATCTGAATCATTTTCATTTAAATGCTGCACTAATGAAAATATGGATAGCATAGGGATGATATTTGTGTTTCCGTAAAATTCTTAGCTTTAAACTGACGATTTAGATAAGCCTGATTCTAATGCTATCTGCCTTGAAGATTCTGTTGGATATGCTTCAAAATATCCCAAAATTGCTATCTCAATATTTTCATTGTTAACAACTGGTTTCTTTTTGTACACTTATGTCTTTACGGATCCAAAATTCTTGAAGTTTTCTATAATTTGTTTAACAGTATTTGGTGATGGTTTTTGTTTATGAGGATATCGGGTCGCACATGTATCACATGTTCTTGAAATAATTTATCACATTGTCCATAAATATTAAATAAGTTTAAATAATCTTCGTTTGTATAATTTAACCGGGGTGCCATTACGATGATTTGAAATGTCAAATACGATCGTGGCTATCCTAGATCTAATTGTTTAACGATTAAATGCAAAATCGCCATATAAAAATATTAAATTGGCAATATTTCGAAAACTTCAAATTTTAGGTATAGATAACTTTTTACAAAGTTACCTTCTTTTTAAATGCTAAATACTACAAAATAAGAAAAATGGGGGGTTTCCATTTGAAAAAATTGATTTTTGTCAGTTTTCTCAATCTCATTTTAGATCTTTTTTTCGAACACCCTGTATGATTAGTTATCCAAATACTATACAAAATCTATTAAAGCAAGTCTTTTGCAATAAGGAATCCACCCCAAAGTAAGTAATACGGGAGTCCTTATAGGAACGATTGATAATTATATTAGGGCTTGTAATCGGCATTTTTGACATAAAAACCTAAATATGTCAAAAACGCTTAGACTTAGGTATAGGACATAATACATGAAATCTGCCTAGAATCTTGCGTAGAATCTAAAAATGTATTATTAATATGTGGGGTATCTAATTTAAAATAAGCAAGTTGGTATCTACTTCCGGTATAACCGGAAATGCCACCATCTTGAAAATATTTTAGTCGGGTTGCCCCTATCAACATTAGTATACTGTCAAATTTTCAAAAGTTTCCTATGTGTAGTTTTCCATATACAGATCGCGTTCTTTCCCGGTGGGACACCCTGTATATATATATATATATATATATATATATATATATATATATATATATATATATATATATATATATATATATATTATATATAATATATATATATATATATATATATATATATATATAAATATATATATATATATATATATATATATATATATATATATATATAGCAGAAATTTAAATTTGAATGATTTTATTAGAGTAATGAAAACTGTGACATATAACCACATCATTGATATGGTATTAACCAACAAATACCCCAGCATGAATTCCGAAAAATTTCTGAAGAAGAAAAAAAAATAAATTTCCTTGCCTTTGATGCACCATATTCACATGGTCTTAATGAAAAGCGAAAGCGATTATATAATTAAATATATATTAATAAATAATTAACAAGTTAATTAAATAAGATTCTAAATCAATGAAAGTGATAAGACAACAACATGGAAAAGTATTGCACAGATATCTATCGTGAAATATAATGAAACAGTATACAGTAACGAAGTATGCTAGAAAATACTCTTTATACTCTTTTGTAGACGAAAATGTGAATATTATACCACTTGAATTGAAATCAAAAAGTAAAAGCCAAAATTTGAAAAGGGATAGAAACATAGTTTTTGTGACATAATAAAATCGCACAATTATAATGAAACAATATTCAACTTGCTACTGAAGTATATGAATTCGGGAGACACGTCTACGTGGAAAAAGTGAATCGACTAAATACACATAAACTGGATGAATTGAGGATTGGGCAATGCAAAATTCACAAGAAAATTCACAATTAAATACATGAAGTCAATACTAGTCAAAAGAAAACGGAATCAAACTTCAACCAAATTACAAAACAATATCGAGGGTATACCGAATGAATAATTACGTACCACTGTCACTTGTAATTGTTTCTCTCCAAGGAGAAAGATGTGAAGAAAATCACCATATTTATGTAATTTTGAAATTTGATGATAAAGAAAAGAATGCATTAACTATAAAAAATAAATCTGAATTGTTATTTCTATTGTTATTTCTATTGTTTTTACAGGTAATTAAATATTTTATTTTCACAGAGGAAGGCAATCAAGTCTTTGTTTCATTATTGCTCATTAGCAATATTTATGTGGAAAAAGTAAATACTTCATATATAATTTATGTATATATATATATATATACATATATATATATATATATATATATATATATATATATATATATATAATATACACACAATAACTAAAATTAACTTAAGAAAATGAAATGACAGGAGAAAAAAACATGAAAAAAAAATTACATTAAGATATTAATACAATTTTATAGCTCATACTTGAGAAACGATAAGAACTCAATACCACTTATGTCTATCTATCCAGCTACTCCAACAAAACTCGACTTATGGCTGGAAACGTATCAAAGTTCATATCACAACTATCAGAAACCTCATTGAATAATGAACACATGTATATAATAGGCGACTGTACAAGAGAATTGGTTCTTGGAGTGGCCAAGAAAAAAAATTCATTACATCTTGAGCACCGCCTAGGCACCAGAAATTCCACCATAGCCAGAAGAGGGGGACAGTCAATACAGCCGCGTAATAGATTCTATAAGAATTTCAAAGAGAAAAGTTTCCTGGTGACTTCAAGTGATTTTACCCCAAACCTTTTCAATAAGTTATACTGATCAAAACCTCTTGAACGGTAAACACCATCCTCTCTCCACACCAGATACTTGAGGAACCTAAGCTGCACTGACTCCAAATGATACCTGTGAACATTGTAGATAAGATGCCAAATCATACAACCGAAATTTAATCTGCTCTTCACTTAAGAATTGAACAACTGCAATAGAATTCCCGTATCCTGAAAGTGATTGGCATTGAGCACAATGAAACCATAGGTTTTAAATGCAGCCGAGAGCGTAGCATTTATATGAGGGACAAACGTAAAACGTTGATCAAACAAAATACCAAGATCACGAATCTCAGAAACCCTAACCAAAATGCTATTTTCAACAATATAATCGAAGTGAATAATATTTTTCCTCCTGGTATATGTCACAACATTACACTTAGCAACATTAAGGTTGAGCTGATTTGAAACTCACCACTCAGACACATCTTTCAGTTCCTCCTGCAGTCCTCAATAGTATTGATTTCTCCATATATTTTTAGATCGTCAGCGTACATGAGATTACGACCCTTGTGGCAATCCAGCAGATCATTTACAAAGAGAAGAAAAAGAAGGAGGGCCAGATTAGAACCCTGAGGTATGCCTGATGCTGCCGTTAACTGAAATGACTGATGACCCTCGAATTCCACAAACTGACACCGATTATGCCAATATGATTTAATGAGTGAAACCAAACCGCTAGAGGAGCTAGATTTAGTTTATAGCTTCCATAATAATTTTTACAAAACTTTCACAATAAATTTTCAAAATGCTTTTTTTAAGCATTCTACAATTTAGATACTCGTAGATTTATTTATGGCTATCCCCATTTCACTTGGATGGATGATAGCACTTTCATGATATTGATTGCTGGTTTGCGCAGATTTTGTTCGCTTTATACAGGTGTCCAGTAAAATTTCCTCTTCAAAGGACCTCACAAGTAGAAATCTAATAGTGTGAGATCGTTGATTTCGCAGGCTAATGCCAGAATACCAAATCTCGAAACAAGCAATCATCGAACATTTGAAAAATGCCCGTTCTTACTTCGCTAGTGTAATAAGGCAATACATCATTCAGTTGAAACCAACAAGTAATGATAGATTATCTGAAAAACCTTTAACACTGATTTCTGAATTTCAACGTTTAATTGTGAAGAATAAATCTTATTTGGTTAGCTTTCAGAAAGCAAAAACGTTGATATGGAACTTTTCCCTGACATTTACATTTGGGTCAGCCTAGAAATGCTTGTTTTTCAATTAAAACTTCTCACCCTGGTTAACCTAGATTCGTCAGTGCCACTTATTTTTTTCTGAATGTTCCTGATTATGGATCAGAAAGGTTTCACAACAGTGGAACTTTAAGTTGTATGCTTCGGTGAATATTCTTCCTTCCTCGGTTATCCGAAACGTAATTTCAGAATTTCAAGATATCTCCCAGAATTCGAAGTTTTATTGTAACGGAGGAAACTTATTAGGTTATCTTTCAGAAGGTAAAAATCATCAAAACTGAACTCCTTGAAGAATCTTTTTTTCTCGACAACATCTAGACTTTCGTCAACCTAGAAATTCCTGTCTTTTCCATTAAATTAATATTATCTAGTAAAACTAGATTCTTCAGACCAAACCATTTTCTTCTTAATATAAGGATCTTCCTGGCTGCTGATCAGAATGGTTTGACAACAGTGGAACCTGAAGTTACAGGCTTTGGTGAATATCATTTTTTTTTCGGTTCTGATCCATAGCTAATGTAGTTTTTTTACAATATTCCATACTGTTCTTTTTTAATTTGTTGCGAATAGAGTTCTATATTGTGTGTGTGTGTATATATATATATATATATATATATATATATATATATATATATATATATATATATATATATATGTATATTGCTATGATATTTTCAAAATATTCTATTGATTATAAAAATTACATCACAACTTCATTTGAATAGTTAATTCTTTTCATTTCGGAAACTATGCAATTAAAGTATTGAAACATCATGTAGCATTTGTATGAGATCATCCAGAATATTTCATAAATTATGGTGTTCGATTTGAAAAAAAAATCACCTCACAACATTATTATATTTACAGGCCAAATTAAGATTTTTGAAGGAGTAAGTAGAAAGAATAACGAATACTTTCACACAAAGGTAATGAAGATGATATTCTTAAACTATTTCTAAAATTTCAGCTTTTCACGAATCTACATACCTCATGAATAAGCAGTGAATCGGAGCTATGTTTCAAACAGAAAAATAGAAAATTTTATTAGTCTTTTGAAAACTGCGAAGATAGGTACAGGAAAGTATAATGTGTTGACACTTTTCTCTGCGGTATAAGCGGCAAAACTGAAACTTGAAATATATTTTCAATCGATGGATCCTTACCAATTACCCAAGTGAATGCATATGTATATATATATATATATATATATATATATATATATATATATATATATATATATATATATATATATATATATATATATATATAAGTCAGGTTGACTGCATAACCTGACTTGGCAATGTTGAAGCCGGTCTTTTTTAATTTCAATTTTAGTTGATTATTATGTTCCATAGATTCAATATCTCACTTTTATATTGTTTGTTTTCATTATGCTTTTGTTTGTTTTTGAAAAATTTTTGAATGCTCCCTCTGTGTCATTCGTTTTTCGCCGCTCTATTTTCACAACTTGTCACATCATCCTGATGAAGGTTCCCAACTTAGGACCGAAATATAGATGTTCATGACCAATGGTTGTTTGATTTAAATCTAGCCCCTTTTGCCGAGTGCCCAATATAACTTTTTATAACACATATATATATATATATATATATATATATATATATATATATATATATATATATATATATATATATATATATATATATATATATATATATATATATATATATATATATATATATATATATATATATATATATATATATATATATATATGTGTATGTATATTGGATGGTTTCGTCCATTACTTTGTCATTATACATTTTTTTAAATATAAGTGAGAAACAATTCACATTGTTTTTCATTAGTATTTTTATTAAATGGTTAACGACTGCAGTTTTTCAGTTCAGTTACATTTTCAAGTGAATAAATAATTGTTTCTCATTTAGTATCATTCAGAGAATTTGCTACTTTTTTAATTGGTTACGATCCATCGACTCAAAACATATTTCGCATTTTAGTTTAACCGCTTGTACCGAAAAGTGTCAACAACTTTGATAAGACACTTTTATGTTGCGTTTATATATATATATATATATATATATATATATATATATATATATATATATATATATATATATATATATATATATATATATATATTTCGACATTATGTCCACGAACAAGAAGGTTGGTGCGAGCGATGCTCTTCAAATTGAATAGCTTAAGTGCGGTTCTTGCAAACAATCATTAATAAAAGTTGGTTTTAAATGTAACACTTGCCCCAGTGTATATCATCCAAGATGTGGTTCGAGGTTGAGAATATGCTGTGGAGAAAATTTGATGACTCCATTCTCGAGTCAAAACAACACCTCGAGTGTAACAAGTGAATCAGGCTCTGAAAATCTGCCGATCTCAGGTGAGCCTACCTACCAGGATCTTCTTCTGAAACTCGTAGAAGAATTAGAATCCAAAAACTCGATTCTGATTGAAAATTCGTCATTATTAAAAGATAAAATCACGTATTTAGAAAGTGAGTTATCTGAATTGAAAAAAAAAGTACACATACGAGAGGATACAATAACAACAGATAATATTAACAAGACGAAACATATGCCGAGCAGGATCAACGGCTACTCCCACGTATTAGAATGGGAATGCCAGTGAACACAAAAATGTGGTTGCAATTTATCGCAAGAAGGACATTTCTAGTAAACCTAAAGTCACAAAACCGATTATCACTTTATCAGACGTAAATAATGCTCTCAAGACAATTAAAACCCAATTAGTAATAAGGAGGATACCACCAAACTTCATCAAAGGTGAATGAACCCTTATTGAACACTAATTGGCAGACAGTGACACATAAAAAGAACAAAAAGTCTTCTCAACGGGCCTTAGTGGTTGGGAACTTTTCAGGAAAATCTTCCATCGAAGGGGTTGAAAAATTTAAACCCCTTCATGTAACAAACTTGAAGCCGGAGACTACCCCTGATGAACTTCTGGCCTTTCTGAAATCCAACTTAACCGATGTGAAATGCGAAGCTCTAAAATCAAAATACCCGGAGAGTTACGCATCTTTCAAAGTATTGATACCTAAAAGCGAATTTGATAAAGCATTGGATGCATCTTGCTGGCCAAAAAATGTGAGCGTCCATCATTTTTTTCAACGGCGAGGTCCACATCCGACGCAAGTATAAACGAATTTCAATCTACCAAAGTTTCCTAAAAAGTTCAGTTGAAAATTATGCAAATAAACATTCAGTGTATTACCAACAAACTAAACAATCTTGAGGTGTTCCTGTCAGAGGAATCTGCGGACATCATAAGTGTCGCTGAACATTGGTGCAGCTATGAAAACATTGGGCTGATGGTGCTTCCAGGATATCGGCAGGCTGATTTCTTCTGTCGTCCCAACAGGAAACACGGTGGTACAGTGTTATTTGTGAAATGCGACATTCAAGTGAAAAATTTGCAGGTTTCCAGATATTCGGAGGAATTGAATTTTGAAGTTTGTGGTGCGAAACTGCTGTGTCGCGGTGTAAAAATAGGGATCATCAGTATTTATAGGCCCCCATCAGGAAATTTTGATAAATTTCTCGAAAAATTAACTGCTGTTTTGCAATTCTGTAGTAGGTTAGTAGACAACTTATTTGTATGTGGTGACATTAATGTTGACTTTCTTAAACCTGATTGTAATATGAGGAAACTACTTTCTGATGTACTTATTAGCTTCGGTTTGCATGTAACATCTCAAGATGCGACAAGAATATTCATCAATATTTCTGGTAGAACATCATCCTCAAAAGTTGATTACATTTTAAGTAATATTGCCCTGGAATATTGTAAATCAAGGGTGATAGAAGCTAACATCAGTGATCATAAAGTTTTATCAGTGGACTTCGAAATTCCAGTGGATCGTTCTAACATCCAACTGACGAATAAAAAATATGTCAGATCCTTTTCTGAAAATAGAATTACGAATTATGTGACAAATCTCTCTATTGTTTGCTTCGATGAGATTTACCAGAGCAGTGATGTTGATTCATGTTTTCAAGCATTCGTGGATACTATTACTCTTTTGATTCACGAAAATTTTCCTGCCAGGCGCATAGTCTCCCAGAGTAAAAACTGGATAACACCAGAAGTTAAGCAGGCAAGTCTTCATTTGAAGAATTTACATTGGTTGCATTCTAGATTGAAATCTGAACAGTCTTTTGAGATATATAGAAAATTCAAGAAATATTATAATAATCTACTAAAAGTAACGAAATCTAACTTTTATGCAAATATAATTGAAAATTCAGTCAACAGAAATAAGAGTGCCTGGAGTATTGTAAACCAGGAAAATGGTAGGAAAAATGTGAGACAGAATGTCATGTCTCTTAATTTGCATGGAAGTTTATGTTCTGAGTCTCCTAAAATAGCTGCAGCCTTTGCTGAATACTTTTCTGAGATAACAACTGTAAGCCTTCAGCAACACTATGGAAATACTATATCTCTTATTTGCACAACATCTAAAATGGTGTCGCATACCTTTTACTTCTATCCAGTTACTGTGGAAGAAGTCCTAAATGTTATAAATTCATTAAAAAACAAAAAAAGCACTGGTACTGACTGTATATCTTCAAGAATATTGAAAGTCTCTGCGGGGTATGTTGCAGGTCATCTTGCTCACCTGATAAATCAATCAATATCAACTGGCATTTTTCCATTTTCACTCAAGATGGGCACCGTTATTCCTGTACATAAACGTAATGATGTAAATGAAATAGGCAACTACAGACCAATCTCAATCCTTAGTTATATTTCCAAAGTTATTGAAAAATTGGTATTGAAGCGTATGGTAGATTATTTAGATAAGTTTAATATTATCACAAGTTCTCAACATGGATTCAGAGCCGGATGCTCAACTGAGACAGCTGCTGTTTCATTTGTTGAAAGTACTTATAAGTGGTTGGATGATGGTCTATGTGTCGCTGGTCTGTTTTTCGACCTATCGCGTGCATTCGATTGCTTGTCTATACCATTTATAATGAATAAGTTATATAATTTGGGATTCAGAGGAATCTTTTTAGAGTGGTTGCATAGCTTCCTGGTGGAAAGATCAATGGTCGTCAGAGTGGGTGACTCATATTCGAGCAAATTTAGTATCGATATTGGTGTCCCTCAAGGATCTGTATTAGGGCCTCTTCTGTTCATATTGTTCGTTAATGATTTACCTGAACATCTCAATTCTTATGAATTAATAAAACTGATTCTATTTGCCGATGATACATCTATCGCCGTAGCATCTAGAAATACTAATGAACTCCTTTCTTGCTGCACCATACTGATAAGGAGCTTCATGGACTGGTGTAGTGCTAATGCGCTCATTGTCAATGTGGAAAAAACTAATATTATTTTTTCTTCGGAAAAAGTTAAGTTTTTGGGTTTTCATCTCGATAGTACTTTGAAATGGCGTGAACACATTAATGTATTGAGTGAAAAGTTGAATGCATCCTATTATACTATAAATCAGTCATCTGCAATTCAACATCTTGTTATGGGGGGCTTCAGTTGACGTAGATAGGATATTTTTAGCACAAAAAAGGATAATGCGTCTGATCTTCAATATCAGCCCACTTTCCTCCTGTAGACCGCTCTTCATCAAACATCACATTTTGACGGTCCCTTGTATTTATATATACAAATGTCTGTTGTTTATGAAATGTAATATTGGAAGTTTTAATGGATTGTCGAACTATCACAATTATTGTACGAGAAACTTTGAAACATTGTGTCTACCTCAACATAGGACAACGAAATTTGAACTCTCCCCATCTTATAAGGGCATAAAATTTTTCAATAATTTACCAGATGAAATCAAGAGATTGAATGAGTCAAAATTCAAGAAAACCATTAAACACATATTGATTGAAAAATCTTATTATAGTATTGCGGAATACTTTGCAGATGGCCATTTTGCATAAATTGTGTTGGCCTATTTTGTAGTACTAGTATATCGCATTTATTTTGATTATTTGTGTTCATTTTTCCTTTTACTAGGAACTTATCTCATTTGACCTGTCCTATAATTCTCATTTTGTAATGTCGAAGGGATTAATAAAGAATTATTATTATTATTATATATATATATATATATATATATATATATATATATATATATATATATATATATATATATATATATATATATATATATATATATATATATATATATATATATATATAGGGTTCTTTTTCAATGGAACAATTAGTCTTATATGGAAAAGTACAAATGATGAGATTTTAAAAATTTACACACGAAGGTTCTCAATCATGAGCTAATTTTTTCTAAAAGTGGCAGTTTTGTACCACTTTCGGTTATACCGGAAGTAGCTACCAACTTTCTTATTTGAAATGGCAACCCCCATTTTTTATTCCACATTTGAATTCCTTTTTGAAAATTTATGTCAGTTCATGAAACAATATCTATGGCCTCTTCTGACCGTTTTGGAGATATTTGCATTTATAAATTTTTTTTTGACATTTAAGGGTGGCACTACGACGCTTTTTATCTCAGTGACTATCAGAAATAAAACAATGAAGTTTAGAGGAAACCCATAAAAAATGCTGATTATTCTAAAAGTTATAATCATTTTCTATAATAGTTAACAGGGTCTTCACAAATTAAAAATATTTTTATTTCCAGTTTTTTCGAATCAACTCTGTGTTTTCAAATGAAATGCCATTTTTTAATTTCAGATATATAGTGAAGAAAATTTTCATTGCGATTTTTTTATACAAATCATGGTTGCCTGAAACGAACAAAAATGCTCTAGCAATGGAAATTACAACTTATCTGTCAATGCACAAATAAATGAAAAAACATGGAATAACATTTTGGGATGCCTTCAACCCAGTTTAAGTTTTCATTATAAATGACGTAGCAAATAACTTGGTCGTCTTTCAAAGCACAGAAGACATTGAAGCTCCACACATAGTGAAAATTTTTTCTCTTACTACATAATGGTTTTCTATTGCCCAATAATGACTCTTATGCCTGTTGAATATACCGCGTTTCATGAATTTTCCTCATCGCTCCATATAATATTTGCCAAAAAATTAGCATCTTCTCGACATTTAAACAGCATAAACTCACAGAAAATCACTCGGTTTGGTGGATCTTGGGGATTCAAATGGTGTACAAGTTGCAAACAATAAGCTTTATACTTATGCTTTTTCAAAATTCTATAAATTGATGAACACGATATATCGAAATGTTTTTTAGCATTTTTTAAGGATGCTGTTGGATAAGCTTCAAAAAATGCCGAAACATTGATTACCATATCTCCATCTTCTTTCACGGTATTCTTTCTGACTGTTTTGATAGTAAAACTTCCCGAAGTTTGGCAATTTTTCAACGCGGCATTCGAGTATTCCCTGGTTCGCCTTCTTCTTGTTGGGAAAGCGCATATTGAACATCTAAAGTGCGATTTACATTCTTATGGCATATCTCCATAATTTATAATTATGTTCAAATAATCTTCGTTAGAAAAAGTAGCCATAATCGAGAACTCAATAGAATGCTAACTCTTGGTTCGACAGATATTATTACTTATTTGTAATTTTCAAGACAATCATGATTTATATCCAAATATAACTTCATCAAGAAAAATGAAAATGACTTGAAAACTATCAATTTTAGGTATAGGACAATGCCATATCAATCGAAATAAAATTTTGTCTATCATTAATATCTGGAGCTTTTGCCCCTGAGAAAAGTGGAATTCCATTCAAAAATTCTAGTTTTAATGAAAAAAAATTTTTTCTTATGTGGAGACCATTTAAACTATCACAGGAAATGATTATAACATTCAGAATAACCAGCATTTTTTAAAGCTTTTCTCGAAATGAAATTATTTTATGTCTAATAGTCAGTGAGATCAAAAGCGTTAGAGTGCCACCCTTAAATGTCAAAAAAAAATTCTAAATGCAAAAATCTCTAAAACGGTCGAAGAGAACCATAGATATTGCTTCATAAACTGACAGTGAATTTCAAAAAGTAATCTGAATGTGGAATAAAAAATGAGGATTGCCATTTAAAACAAGGAAGTTGGTAGCTACTTCCGGTATAACCGGAAGTGGTAGAAAACTGCCACTGTTTCAAAAAAGTAGCTCATGATTGAGAACCTTCGTGTGTAAATGTTAATAAGCGGTTCCTTTGTACTTTATCATATAAGGCTAATTGTCCCTTTAAAAGAAAGACCCTGTATATGTATATATGAGTATATATATATATATATATATATATATATATATATATATATATATATATATATATATATATATATATATATAGCTACAAATGTGAATTCATGGATCACTGTGTGTGATATTATTCTAATATATTAATCTAGTTATCTAGGAAATCACCAGTCATTACTATAATTTCTAGTTCAATACTCCTTCATATGTTATTTGCAGAGAAAGCATGTTCCACATATTGTGATATATTAACTAGATAAAAGCGCTGACTTTACTGAGAACTTTCGTTGAGCATTTTTTTGAATGTAATAGTCAGTCATGAATGAACGTCGAAATAAAGAAGGAAATAAGTAAAACCTTTATTTTCTTCTACAAAGACGGACGACTATCCTTATAACTGAACCAAAGCCTATTTCCAACTAGCGATTGCAATTTACAATGAACGAAAAGAAATGTCTCCTTTTGTCCTTCCCGAAAATATCTATTCACTGAAATGGCCAACTTCACCACGTCAATATAACAATGTAGAATAAGTCACATTGAAATGAATTAACTCACCCGAAAATATTGCAATGCCGTTGCTCAATATTGTATCCTTGGCATTTTCTAGTCAGGCAATTCCGGATACGTTGCTGGATTCCTGACGAACAAGAAACGCTACACGGGGACCATTCACTCCATTCACTCCATCCTGAAAGAGCTGACATTATTAAATTCGAAATTGCTTGAGTGATACTACACGAGAGGTCGAAACGAGCCGTATTTCAATCGAATTTTGAAAACCAGGTCCCAATAGTAATGCTAAACATAAATCAAATTTCTAAAATGTTTAGATCACCCAGATATATTCATTACAGAGAATGGTGTATGAAGCAAATATAAATCCATAAAATATTCTCGAGTAAATTGCATATACATATCTACTTCGTGGCCTTATGTCACTAATTGACCGTTGAAAGGATCTAGGTAGGTAATATTGCATGCAAGTACCAATACTAAATGCAAGCATTGCCAATCGATAAAGTTGCAGATTTGATAATATGAATTTGAAATTCAAATTATGAATCAATAATTTTTCAACATTGTGTCATAAACTAGTTTCCAAATTTAAGAGAAAAACGGACAAGCAGCAGAGCTTCAAACTAAATGAATTACAGTTATATATCAATGCATTTTACTCCAGAAATTCAGCGGTACATCTGTCAAAGAATAAAGCAATTGTCCTAAGGCCAGCTCATCGAGGACAGAAACCTCGCGTAGAGCAGAAGAGCAGATTCTGTCTTGATCTCGATGTTCAGTAGGTATAGAGACTGCTAACGCACAACCTATATATCCTTTTGACTTGAAGAGTTTTCAACAAGAGGTTTCAGAAAAATTACCACACGGATAACTGTCTTGTAAAGTGATTTTCCCCTATGAAATAATGAACAATATTAATTTAGATATTCTACTTGAAATGATGCTCCGGCTAGTTCGAAAATTTGGGAATTCTAGTTACAATTGACCTGATTTATCTCTATACAGAAAATGAAACAATATAAAAACTTTACTAAAATCTCTATTAAAAATTATTAAATACTTTGGTTCAGAGATTACAGAAACTCATAAAATAAGGATAAAAGAAATTTAAAAAAAATAATTTCGAGCCCGTTTTATCAGTATACTGATCTGTTTTTTGTCTTCCTCTGTCTTCTTCCAAATTTTTTGCCGATGCCCCCCTGCACTACCCACTCTTGAGAATAGTGCTATACTAACTTTTAGTACATTAAATAGAGCATAAGGTTTCGAAAATATTCACAAAAAACACCATTAAGTCTTCAGCTTTAACACCCTGTATGTTAAAAACGAAGAAGTTGAGGACCCTAGTTTATATACACTTTTATCTCAATTTTTGGAAGTAGAATACGTGGTTGAAATATTGACGTCTAATTCCGGGAATCCGAAATCCTGTATATCTTGTATGAAAATGTGGTTTGGTGTATTTTTGTTCCTATGTTTTACATTGTTTAGTTCTCAAATTTTTTTTTCCTCTCGATTCTTGTTTTCATGAGCAAGGCATGAACTTAAAACGATTCTCAACCACCACGAAATGGTTTCAACAGACCGAAAACAACTCTGAGGGTCGAGCGTTCCATAGGCTTACAGTTCGGATAAATGTGTGCGGTCAATGACGAGTCGTCTATTAGCCTCACTGCTCTTTTCTGAATTATGTCAAGTAGATGCAAGAAGTATTCTGCTTTCCAAGCATAGGGTTGATTATTCTAATGCTAAAAAAACTCGAGCTTTTCAAAGCAACAATATCTGTTTGGACTCCTCCTGGAAGAAGATAACTAAGCTCATGTGCGACATGCATTCACTTGATGGATTCATATTCATGCTAGGTTGAATTAGAACCAACTTCTATTCCCAAAACTTGAAGTTCATTGATTGATTTGATAATTTTATAATATACTTCCCTACATAAAGGTGAATATTTTGCTCCGGCTAGTCAAAATGGGAAGCACATATTATACTATTTAGCCTGATTTATTCCGACCACAGCAATGAAACACATAATGATGTTTACTAAAATCTCTATTGAAAACAATCCTTGATTCAAAGATTATATATGCAACAAATTATATTCAATAAAAATTAATTACTTCGTTAAGACAAGGTAACTATCTACTATATACTCTTAAAATAATTGAAAATAAAAATTTTGGAATAAAAAATATGGGCCCAAGAAATCAGTATACTGAGCTTTAAACTTCTAAATTCTTTAGAAAAACCTGTCTGTTTAATTATTAATATGTTCTTCTCCTGCTACCGTTGTCTTTTTCAATTTCTGGTAGTTTTTCTTCCTTCTAATCCTGGGTTTTTCAGTACTTCCCTAGTTCTAGGGTTTCAATTATAGCTCCTGAGGTTTCATTCAGCAATGTTATCCTGAGGTTTCATTCAAACTCCTGTGTTTTTGCACTTCTTAGCGCAATCAATTTTCGAGAAAAATTTGTAGTATAATGGAACAACAAAAAAGTATGTCTGCCTTTACAATATTATTACGACGGAGGTATTCATCTCTCCAATTTTCTAATTCGAAAAGGAAGCGACGCTTTGCATTCTTGACTTTGATCAATTTTTATCCCTTCCACGTTTGACGTGGAATATATTGGTTCATTTTTAACCACGGATCTTCTATGCTGGTTAATATTAACTGAAATTCATTCCAACCAGTGAATGCTATTTCATAACGTTACAGTTTTATTATCAGTATTAGTATTAGTCGAAATTTGTCTATATCATTCGGATGATGATTATTTTAGAACATTGTTCATCACAACAGCTCTATACAATCACTGTATTTTTTACATTACATAAAGTGAACAAGGAAAATTCTTTAATAATTTAAAAAATTATCAAACAACTTTCCAAGGAAGCTGGTTATACGTATTCAGCAACGCAAAATCTGCATTCACAATCGAACGGTGAATTATAGAAATTGTCAAGTCACCCCGACTCAAAATCTGCATACAGCTGTTTCGATCTTATTAGATCTCATCAGTGCAGCTTATTTGACCCGGAGTGAATTGAGATATTGGGAAACAACAATTCACCGCTTAGACTGAAAATGCAGAAATTCGTCGCCTAAACACGTCTCATATCAATACGTATAACCAGCTTCCTTGGAAAGTTGTTTGATAATTTTTTAAATTATTAAAGAATTTTCCTTGTTCACTTTATGTAATGTATGAAATTGACCATGGTCAACTAGTATGTTTTTCATGATTTGATTACTGTATTTTTTATTCATCACTTAAATACGAATCATATAACTATTCAAACTTAACATACTCATTAGTTTATATTCTACGGAACAATTAGAGACATTTTTTTTTAGAAAGATAACATCCTCAATCACTCAAATCACTTTGTTTTGAGCACAAAATCAACATTCCTTATCGTACCGAAAATAACTCAGAAAACATATGAGGTATGATAAATCAAATGTCCACAAAAGAAATTTATCAGGAGTGTACAAAACTATATTAGGGAACAAGATTTACTAGAATGGCTACAGATCAATAAATATGAACATTCAGGCATCCTACTGAGTAGTCAGAATAACCATACTATAGTGGCCCTCCTCAATCTTTTCAAATTCACTCAACTACCTAAGAAGCAATTCAGTATAGAATTTCCTATCTAACTAATGATTTGTATACTTCACTGTGTTTACCGTTTCTACCTAATATGTTATATTCCTCTTGGTTGTTATTGAATGTTTTACAAAAATATTGTGGGTTTACATTTATCGTCCGGAGAAGGTTAGGTCTCACCAAAACTTACCTATTGCAAAATTGCTTTTTATTGAGGTTTACTCCTTAAGAAACGATCTTAATATCTAGCCCGCGGTATGAAAATTGTATGAGGAGTAAAATCGAGCGTTAACTGAAAGTGAAATGTCGCGTTCCTTTGCGCAACGTACTTTGCGTACCATTCACTTCGGGTTTATTAGTATACCGCCGTATATATAAGGGTATACCGGCAACAGTTGATGCATGTATAGGTATTTATATGCAGTGATACTTATAATTGTGCACATTAAACAAAATTATTAAGTGATTGGAGTTAATAAAATATTGATATATATATATATATATATATATATATATATATATATATATATATATATATATATATATATATATATATATATATATATATATATATAAATATATATATATATATATATATTTATTTTTATATATATATATATAAATAGAAAGATATAAAAAAAACTGATGTGAATGACAACGAATAACGGAGAAAAAAAATATGAAAAACACGTGGATAAAGTTTATTGATAAGCGTATATTTCATGTTTGTGAATTATATTATCCTCCAATAATATTATTATTATTGGAGTTTACTCCTTAAGAAACGATTTTCATATCTAGTCCATGGTATGAAAATTTTATGAGGAGTAAAATCGAGCGTTAACTAAAAGTGAAATGTTACATTCCTTTGCGCAACGTACTTTGCGTATCTTTCACTTTGGGTATTAGTATACCGCCGTATACATGAGAGTATACCGGCAACAATTGATGCATGTATAGTTATTATATCTAGTGATACTTATAATTATGCACATTAAACAAAATTATTTAGTAATTGAAGGTAATAAAATATTGATATATATGAAGATAAAGAAAACTGATGTGAATGACAATGAATAACGAAGAAGAAGAATATGAAAAAAGGTGGATAAATTTTATTGATAAGCGTATATTTCATGTTTGTGAATTATATAATATTATTATTATTGGAGTTTACTCCATAAGAAACTATTTTCATAGTTAGCCCGCGGTAGACAAGCATTACCTAAAATTGAGGCTTTGCTTTCCTTTACGCAACATACTTTGCGCACAGCCGCAAATATTAGGGTATACCAGCAACAGTAAGTTGTTGCATTTATTGGTTTATATGATACAACACATACAATACCAACTAAATTTGAATTTTGATTTTAGCGTGTAGTTTATTTATTTATATGTAGTGATATTTATATTTGTGCACAATAAACAGAATTATCAATTGATTGAATTTAATGAAATATTGAAAACTATGAACAAAACTGACGTACTACTGGAATAAACTCATTGTTATTTAACTGTTGTTTCAACATGAAATTCTATTGAACCTATTATTATTCACACAAAATGAAACATCTGCTGACAGCTTTCGAAAGTTATTTTGACTATCTTATCTACAGACTTACCCAGTGACATCCAAATTCTCTGATCTGAATATTCGTTCCATTTTGTAATGGCTTTAGCAATCACTCTACTGTCGTCAAATATGCCAAACACGATATATTCTAGAGGTCCAGTAATACCTTGTACGCACTCAGCTGACAGTTGTTCTAGTATTGTAATATCCACCTCTCTGGAACAAGGTATACTATTAGATTTTGATTAATTTTGAATAGAATATCTGACTGAAATCACTATATTCACTAGATAAAGGAAACATCAATATCTAGGATTGTCGATATCTAGATTTTAAATCTCAAAACTTTCATTTCAAAATTGGCAGTAAAATCACATTTGCTGTTATTATGTGGTATTTATTGAAATCCATTCCATTAACGCGACCGGGATGTGTAGCAGAAAGTTATATTATATTTATATGATTCTCTGATGCAGCCTACAATTGGGGATGAGGCTGCAACGTTTCAGCCGGCAAGGCAAAAAGGGACATTTTCATATAATTTAAAAAAGTAGAGATAAATGAAGAACTGGAAGGATTACCCTAGTGTCTACCATTTATTTCAGTCTTGACAGATCTGTAAATTTTCTGCGGCTTTTTAGAATACGTCATAATGACGGTAAAATAAGTAAATGCTAAATTTGTGAATTCGCTTCAATCAGTACTCGAATATGGGTGTTTTGAATTATTATAGAACGATTGGTTCCCATATATTTTCTATATTATCAGTGTTCATGACGATTGAAGAAAAACTATTGACAGTATTGAAATTGATCTTCTTCAAAATAAATTGCCGTGAATAATAATTATGATCCCATAATAATAGACAATATGATAGATAAAAAGTTGTTCAAAATGCAATTAGTCAGGTGCACCCCCTTACTAAAAATAATATAAAATATAACAGCCTCACTTTCATCGGAAATTCAAGTAAAAAACTAAAATCTCTCTAATCTAAGCACAACATTAACATTGCTTATCGTACCGGTAATAATTTAGGAAATCATATAAAAAATAATAAATCCTAAATTCATAAAGATAATAGAAGTTTATGAAATTAATTGTGGTGATTGTGATAAGTTTTACATTGGTAAAACTTTAAAAAGTTTTCAAACTAGAATTTCAGAACACAAACGTAGATTTGTTAATCAAAAGTCGGATTTGCATTATGCAAACCATTTAATCCAAGAAAATCGTACATTCAATTTCGATTTTAAAATATTAAATTCTGAAAGTAAAGGAAATTGAAGTTAATTTTTTAGAATCATTACAGATAAATAAATACAAGCATTTCGGTCTCCTATTGAATAGTCAAATCGATCATACTTCAAGTCCCCTTCTCAATCTTTCCAAATTACCGAACTACCTGACTAGCAGTTCAGAATTGGTTTTTCCTATTCTAATAATTACTTATAACCATCTTTCTATTTACCCCTTCTATACAATTTGTCATCTCTTTATTTCTTGTTTTCGATATAACAGAGAAACATAGTTAGTTTGCCATTAGTATCTGAAGAAGGTGAAGTTCCATCGAAACGTGCGTCATGCGTTATTTCTTTTAATAGATGTCTGAATTGTTATTATTAACCATTATTTCAATATGATCTTCTTCTCCTTCTACTTCACTTCTGGTTTTAGGCACTCTGCCTGTTACGATATCCATCTTCTTCTCGGCCTTACGATATCTCGTCTTCCATGGCATTGATAAAATCTGACTGTTCTTTCCATTTACTTTTATTTTCCTTTATTCTCTCGTTATTATTAAAGGTGTTTAATTCTATTCTTATGACATCGTTTTTAGTCTGTCCAGTTTTATTCAACCTTTCACTCTCTTCAGAAATTTCATTTCTTGTGCTTGTATTCGACTTTCTTCTCTTTTCGTTGTTGTCTATGTTTCACTACCATATAAGAGGGTTGGTACAGCTATCGTCTTCTAAAATTTCATTTGTGTATCTTCTCTTGTTTTATTCTTTAATGTTCTGCGAAACTATCAGCATGTCTTTGCTTTGGTCGTAAGATATATCGCAGCCTGAATATTTAAAGTGTTTTATCTGTTCCAATACTATATAATTTACGACTATCTTTGTCCTGACTGGATATTTACCTGAGAAAGCCATGGTTTCCGATTTGTTTGCTAATATTTTCATGTCTTATTTTTGAGAGATTGTTTGTGAAATATATATTTCTCTCTGTGGGTCGTCTTCTGTTTCTGCTAAGAGTACTAGGTCTTCGGCATACGAAATAGAGTTAAGGGTGGTGTTTTGGTCTAAATATATACCTTAAGAGCACTTCGTTTTTCACAATGGAATCTATATATATATATATATATATATATATATATATATATATATATATATATATATATATATATATATATATATATATATATATATATATATATATATATATATATATATATATATATATATATATATATATATATATATATATATATATATATATATATATATATTTATATATAAATAATGTTAAATAATGTTGGCGAAATAGAGTAGACTTGTCTAACTCTCTTGTTTGTTGATATTACTCTAGTTAGCCTTCCGCCCATATCTAGGTATTGCAATTCTGTTGTCAATGTATAAACTTTGCATTGCTCTCATTGAGTGTTTTGAATACCCCTGTTATTTCATAATATTTCATAATTTGCATCTGTTTACATTTTCAAAAGCCTCTTCAAAGTTTTTAAAGCATAGATGTGTTTCTTTGTTGTATTCTCTGTGTTTTTCTATGATTTGTTGTATTGTGAATTTTCCATATATTGTAGATCTGCCTTTTCTGAAACTCATTTGTTCTTCTTCTATAAGTTCTTCTGTTATAATTTTCAGTCTAATATTTAGTATCCTGGCATAAATTTTAAAAGCGGTGTTGACTACGCTTATTCCTCGGTAGTTTTGAGGGTTATTTTCATCAGCTTTCTTGAAACTGGAGATTACCTTTGCTTTTTTCCATTCATCAGGTATAGTGCAGTTATTACAGCATTTATTAAATAAATGTAAAAGTCTAAGAAGTATTAGATGTGGATGTAGTAAGTCCACCGTATTTCCAGAGTTCAGCATTGATACTATCCATCCAGTCGGTTTACTGTTTTTAGTAGCCTTGAACGCTGGTGTCAGTTCTGTTAAATCTATATCGTCCAAACCTCTTACGTCTTTCTCTTGTATCGTTATCTCATCTGCGTTTTTATTGTACCATAGCTGTTCGTGATGATTCACCCAGTTTTCTTCGTCTATATTTTTCATCTGTATTCTATCATTTTCCTGGTTGTTTAATGTTTTCATGACTTCTTCTTATCAAGCTGATATAATGAAACGATTTATGACGGCTCTGGATATAAAAGACTCATGTTTCGCATGTAACAGAGAAACAAATTCCATACTTAGCTATGGAAACAAAATGCAGGAATATTTCTCGGCATAAACTTAATACAGGAAAAATTCATCAAGAAGAGATAGAAAAGCAAAAAGACACGTAGGAACAGATCGTGAGTTCGATAATAATTATATGAATTTCAGGTTCATACTGCAGTGAATGACCCGTTTGAAATTTTTTTCGCCAGGCAGTTACCTCCCAAGTAGACTAAATGACATCTGGAGACCATAGTTAAACAAATCGCAATGTATTCAGTAGAATGTTTCAAACTTAGGGAAGCAGAGACATGTGTTCGATAAATTAGTTATTACCAAAGAACGCACTGCTAGTATATTTCAAGAAGGCATACAGATTGCAAAAAACCTCTAACTATCGCAGAAACGCTCATTCTACCGACTGACATGAAGAGAATGACTAAAATTCTTCAATAATTTAAAAATGATCAAACAATCAAAAAAGGGAGCTGGATGAATGTATTCCGCTACGCGAAATCTGCATTCACAATCCAATAGTGAATTATAGAAAATATCAGGTCTTCCCGACTCAGGTTCTGCATACAGCTGTTTCAATCTCATTAGATTTCATCAGCGCCCTGTGCCAAAAATATCGGCGACCAACAATTCACTGTTTACACCGAACTTGCTGTAATCTGTCGAGAGCACAAATACTTCCAGATATGACCAGCTCCCTTGGATGGTTGCTTAGTAATTTTTCAATTGTTGAAGAATTTTCCTTGTTAACTTGTGATATATGAAATTGACTAGTGGTTCTTTCATTTCTTTTAATTTTTATATTCAGTGAATAAATGGTTCCCAATATCTTTGGCGGAGGGAGCAATGGGTTGTTCCCCAAATAGTAACTCAGCCACGATTTTGCGTTCGAATACAATTAGAAATATGTTACTTCACTCCGGGACAAGTGAGCTGCACTGAAGAGACCTCATAAGATCGATACAGCTGTATGCAGATTTGTAATCTGGGTGATCAGAATTCTATTTGGAAATTGAATTCGATTATTAGTGAAGAAACATTCCGATGATATCGAAGTGAATATGGAATAATCTTGATCTCCAAAAAATTATGAAAAAATCTCCATTGCTCTGTTCAGGTGATATATAACAATATCATCGGTTCAATGAAGGATTTTAATTTCTGGTACACAGAGAACCTTTTCTGAGAGATGGTAATAAATAACATATTGTTACGAATTCGGGTTCGTTAGGATGATTTCCAATAACTAACTAAATTCAATTAATAAACTAAACATATCAGTATTTATTCACACAACAGTAATTCTCACAATAACCACACTTTTCAATAACTGTCAATACTTCAAGTCAAGTTCAAAACACAGGCTTCGCTCTTCTTTTATAACACGGTAGTTCACTGTAGACTGTCCCTCGTCTCTTCTATGGTCGCTTTTATATGTCGTGTCATTCCTTCGAGAAGCTTCCAGAATGTTCCAGTCTTCGAATTAAGAGGGCGGTTACTTCAACGTTCATCGACTATTCCAGAACACACAGAGTCGGCTTTAGTTATTTCCGTAACACTGCCCCCCTCTTAAGTTTGATCGTCCCGATCAAAAACTTCTGATACACCTCCACCGTGATACTTTGCTAGCCTATCTAAATGTACAACTTTAGGCTTCGTCCTAGGATTGCGTTGGATTCGGTAGACAACATCATTTAACCTCTTTGTGACTTCATAGGCACCTTTCCAATTCTGGCTCAATTTAGGTGATAACCCTTCCTTTCGCTGGGGATTGTACAACCATACCAAATCTCCTTATTTAAATCCAGATGAGTTGCCTTCAAATCATACCTGGTCTTCATTATGTCAGTACTAGCATCTATCTTATCCCGGACGTGCTCATGGTTCTTTCTTAGGTGCAGTCTCAATTCATCTGCATAAGTCTTTACTTCCAATGGTGTATCTACGGGAGTACCGAACAGCAAATTACATGGCAAACGTAATTCTCTACCAAAGAGTATTTTTGCTGGAGTATGACCTGTGGAATCATGAACCGATCCTCGATAAGCCATCAGCAGTACTGGCAAATGTCTGTCCCAATCCTTTTGATGATCAGCCACAACCTTCGACAGGCATTGTTCCATGGTGCGATTGAATCTTTCCACCATTCCATCAGACTGTGGATGTAATGGAGTGGTTCTGGTCTTTCGGATGTTCAATATCTCCATCACTTTCTTAAAAACTTCGCTTTCGAAGTTTCGTCCCTGGTCTGAGTGCAATTCCAGTGGAACTCCGTATCCAGATATGAACTGATCTACCAGTACACGTGCGACAGTCTCAGTCTCTTGGTTCGGAAGAGCATAGGCTTCAGGCCACTTGAAGTAATCCATGACAACCAGTATGTATTTATTTCCATCGTTAGAAGTTGGAAAAAGCCCGGCAACACCAATAGCGATTCTCTCAAATGGAAGCCCTACATACCCTGTATTTCTCCATTTTTCCATGAATTCTCTTTGAGGGTCCCTTAGTGGCTGCACATGTCGGACATTTTCTGCACCAAGCTTCTACGTCATCACGGCAGTAGACCCAATAAAATCTTTGCCTTATCCTTGCAATTGTCTTATTCACGCCAAAATGGGCCCCTGAGCTTCCACCGTGGATTTCCTGTAGAAGTTCTTGCACTTTGCTGGTTGGTACCACTAAGAGGGTTTTGATTTCTTTACCGTCCGGACTTTTCCATTTCCTCTTGAGTAACCCATTTTCAAGAATTAAGGAATCCCATTGCGCCCACAGTGCCTTCGTTTTAGCGCTCATTGTTGAAATATCTTTCCAGGTGGGTCTACGTTCGAGTCTTTTCCATTCTCTGAGATGCTTTATTTCAGGATCTTGTTCCTGTGCCTCAATTAATTCTTCTGTCGTCCATCCCTGTTTCGAATCAATGGTAGTTCTCCTTAAATCGATTATTCCTCCCTTTTCTGTTATTATCTCTGCCTCTGTTCATTCTGGAACGACATTCTCTACTATTATGTCCATATTTTCCACATGAGTAACATTCACCCTTAAAGGTTACTCGGTTCTTTTCAAAGGAAGAAATAAGTTTGTCTATATCTACTCCAGGTATTTTGTTTCCCTCTACTTCCACTTTTCGAGCTATGTGTGTTGCTCGGTTATTCAAATCGATGGTAGTTCTCCTTAAATCGATTATTCTTCTGTTTCTGTTATTATCTCTGCCTCTGTTCATTCTGGAACGACATTCTCTACTATTGTGTCCATATTTTCCACATGAGTAACATTCACCCTTAAAGGTTACTCGGTTCTTTTCAAAGTAAGAAATAAGTTTGTCTAACCATTCCAATATATCTACTCCAAGTGTTTTGTTTTCCTCTACTTCCACTTTTCGAGCTCTGTGTGTTGCTCGGTTATTCAAATCAATGGTAGTTCTCCTTAAATTGATTATTCTTTTGTTTCCGTTATTATGTCTGCTTTTGTTCATTCTGGAATTAAATTCTCTACTAGTGTGTCCATATTTTCCACACGAGTAACATTCACCCTTAAAATATACTCAGTTCTTTTCAAAGGAAGAAATAAGTTTGTCTAACCGTTCTAATATATCTACTCCAAGTGTTTTATTTTCCTCTACTTCCACTTTTCGAGCTCTGTGTGTTGTTCGGTTATTACAAGATGTTAGTTTTGCTGTTTCAAATTCCAGAGCCCTCACTAAAGCATCATTTCCTGTTCTTGGTCTCAAAATTTTCAAATGTTGAATCAGGTCGGTGTCTTTTAACCCATTAACAAATTATTTGACACTCAATTGCTCAAGGATATCATCTGGAGCCATTGAGTAGGCTAACCGAGTCAACTTTTCTACTTCGGCCTGAAATTCTTGTAGTGATTCATTTGCCAATTGATGCCTACCTTCTAATTGAGCCTGGTACAACATTTCTCTATGATCATCTCCATATCTCAACTCTAGTGTTTTTATTAGAGTTATGTAATATTCCTGCTCTTTTAATGACAATTTTTGTAACAGTTGTACAGCTTTACCTCTGAGGGACAAAACCAGTTCTACTGCTCTCATTTTATCTGTCCAACCATTAGCTTGGGCTGCTGCTTCAAACTGCCATTTGAATATTAGCCAGGAAGAATCTCCATCAAAAGTAGGTGGCTTTGAAACTTTCAGTCTAGGGACTTGATTACACATTACTTTTGATTCATTGTTTTCCATGGTTGATATTCGCTTTTCTAAATTTTCTAAATCTTTCATTACCTGTGATTCACGTTCTTCTAAATTATGCAATTGCTCCACCAGTTCTTCCTTCACATGTACTATTTCACCTCTCAATTTCTCATTATCCTCCTTCCTATGTTTGTGGGGTCTTCCAGGATTTTCTGTAATCTTTGTAATTCTTCCTCTCGACGTCCCTGTTTATCTAGTTTTTCTTGCTCTAGACGTTTCTGTTCATCTAGTTTTTCTTGCTCTCGACGTTATTGTTCATCTAGTTTTTCTTGCTCTCGACGTTTCTGTTCATCCAGTTTTTCTTGCTCTCGACGTTTCTGCTCTTCTAATTTCTCCTGTTCTCGACATTTCTGCTCTTCCAATTTCTCCTGTAAACGTTGTTCCTCTTGTTCGGCGAGTTTTGGCATAATTTTTTCAGTCATCGATTCCATTTTTCTGGTTATTGGCATCCCACACTTCTGACACCAGTTGTTACGAATTCGGGTTCGTTAGGATGATTTCCAATAACTAACTAAATTCAATTAATAAACGAAACAAATCAGTATTTATTCACACAACAGTAATTCTCACAATAACCACACTTTTCAATAACTGTCAATACTTCAAGTCAAGTTTAAAACACAGGCTTCGCTCATCTTTTATAACACGGTAGTTCACTGTAGACTAACTGTAGACTGTCCCTCGTCTCTTCCATGGTCGCTTTTATATGTCTTGTCATACCTTCGAGAAGCTTCCAGAATGTTCCAGTCTTCGAATTAAGAGGGCGGTTACTTCAACGTTCATCGAGTATTCCAGAACACACAGAGTCGGCTTCAGTTATTTTCGTAACAATATAATATAGTTGTGTGATTGAAGTTAAATGCAAAATTATAGACGAACAACCCTTTATCCTGAAATGAGATTTCGAATATTCTCAGTCGTATTTTTCCATAAAATATATTATAGCTATTATTGCAGTGTATCGAAGGAAAGCAGTCAGGTGCGGAAGTGGTTTTTTATCCGTTTTAGACCTCCTATACCACGATTTTCGAAACATTGTTCACGTCTGATATATATATATATATATATATATATATATATATATATATATATATATATATATATATATATATATATACACATATATATATATATGTATGTATGTATGTATGTATGTATATATGTATGTATGTATGTATATATATATATAATTTTTTGACTCCTATAGAGTCAAATGAACTTAAATTTGATAACTGGGATTTTTTTCGTTGCAAAACGAAACTATCAAAATTTGAGGAAATTTAATATTCCACAGCTTCTGCAGATTGAGTTAGGGGGTTGAAGTTTGGTACGTACAAGTTTATATCGACTTGAAATTTTTCTTTGGTTTCCCAAATGAGCTGCATTTTGTGGTGGCTATTCCGCTCAAATTGCATCTCGATCTATTTCGCCATCAGTACGCGTTGCACTTCGCGAATTTTTTTTTCGAAAGTTGAAATTTGGTACGTGGATTATATTGATATTGAGGTGCGTTTTTTCGTTGGTTTCAAAATAAATTTTTGTTATTTCAATTCGGATTGCTATTCAAGCGTGGTTTTTCAAAATATAATTCAATCCGTTAAAATCGCATCTCGACGTGATGCATTTCGAGCAAAAAATACTACCTCAGTGATGGAGTTTTGCTGCTCATGCATTTTTTTCTATATTCAAAATATATATAATATATTTTTTATCTTCTCGCACAGTGGAGTTCTGGACGCATTAGAGATATAACTAACTTGAGACTTCTGAATATTATCATGTGCAATTTCTCTCAGAATAGAATTCTCAAATGTAAAATAATTTTCCAATCGTTGGTGTGAAAAAATAATGTATTTCTTATAAATGAGTTCTCTCAAAATATTGAGTATTTCTAGAAATTATTTTGAAAGAAATATATTATATGTCCATATATTCATCTGATAACTATAAAAACATTTTATCCCTTGTTTCTTAGGAAAGTGATTACTTGACTTGTCTTTAGACTTACTTGTTTTTAGTGCTCAAGCTGCTCAATATTTTCTAACTGTTCACGAAGGTACTTTCAGCAAGTTGTAACGTGTCAATTCCCCGCTTAACCGCCGCCACTGAATTGTTGATTAAAATACCGTGATTCACGCTATTAAATGCTACCTTACTGGACTCGTCCAAATACTTTTGTTTCACCTCTTAATAATAGACTCGTCCACTCACGAATGACTTGCGTACGAACAGCGGTATAGCGTTGAGTTGAAGTACACGTGAAATATCTTCCCTTTTTGTAACTACCTGTTGAAGGAGTAACATATTCATTTTTTCATATTCCGCCATTTCACATTTTTTCATTCATCTATATTAAATTATTTATCTTTCAATATTGAAATAATCATTCTACATTTCCTAATTTGAAATATTTTTGATTTCTTCGCTTATTTTACTCTCTCAATTTGATACAAGATTTTTGTAACCTAACGATGGCAAATTTCACGTGGTCATATCTTATGTTCAGTTTAATGTTGAAACATAAACTGTCTTTCTTAGCATCTTTGCTTGAGATCAATATATATGTTAATTTTAATTGGCCATCGATATCCTACAGAGGCTCTTGGAAAATTTTAAGTTTGAAATAGTATGTTGATTTGCCTGGAGCTAGAAATATAACTTTGGCTGAAGTCAGAACGTCACCTTGACTGGAGCTAAAAATATAACCTTGGACGAGAGCTTCGAATCGTGGGGACAAGAGCAAAAGAAAAACCATAAAATCACTTTGAGGATAACTACCCATTTCCTGTGGAAGGGCATAGGGCATAGGCAATCAACCGAATATACAATCGACAGAAGCTTATTAAAATACAAGATAAGTCTCCTATGTAAATGTAAAAGAAAGAAGTAAATTCCTTCATTTAAATAGTGTTGTTGTTACTGTAAACTTACCAGAACCCATATATATAACTTCTCTCAGCTAGCTCGGGCATATAAAAAGGGAGAGAGGTTACATAATTGGCGTCCCAACGTAAAGGGCCTAATCTTTTTCAATTTAACTTTTCTGTTCTGGTTGGTTTTCAGTGGTATTTTTTCTATATTTTGAAGAAACTTAATTTGTCTATTGATTACGAAGTTTCAGTTAGTTTAACTACAGCTGATGGGCAGGTGCAAAATACCTTAAGATATGTAATTCTACCTATAAGTGTTAATGATATTGTCAAAGACATTAAAGTTTTAGTGGTACCATCTATATATCACAAGCTGATTTTGGGAATGGATTTCTTAAAACTCTTCAATCTTAAATTTGACTTTTCCAAGTTCACTTACAATACATCTGCACTTTCAACAGTGTCTCTTCATGCTATTCAATCTATTGATAACTTATCTGACTCTCAACGAGAAGAGTTACATGACATTGTTGATTTGTTCAAAACAATAGGACCTGAAGATAAAATAGGCAGAACATATTTGTATACACATCACATTAAAACTGAAGGTGGCCCTATCAAACAAAGACAATATCCATTATCCCCAGCCATGCAAACCATTCTGAACAAAGAAATTGATAGTATGTTAGATCTAGATATAATTAAACCAGTAAATCCATATTCACCTTGGTTGTCTCCACTTTGGTTGGTTGACAAAAAGAATGGTACTCATGGAGTTTGCTTTGATGGTAGAAAATTGAATAATATTAGTGTGCCTGATAGTTATCCTATGCCTCTTATCGACACGATTAGAAGTAAAATTAAAAACACTTCATTCTTGAGTTCTATAGATTTAAAATCAGCTTTCTTTCAAATTCCGTTGGACGAGGAGTCCATATTAAAAACTACATTTTCTGTTCAGGGTGGTGGTCTATTTTGCTTTTTTACCTTTTGGTCTCAATAGTTCTGCTCAGGCAATGTGCAGATTGATGGATGTAGTTATAGGTCCATCTTTGGAACCTTATATGTTCTACTATCTTGATGATATCATCGTGGCTACACCTGATTTCGACACTCATCTAGCAACTTTGAGAAGATTATCTGAGCGTCTTAAGGAGGCTAATCTTACAATAAATTTTGATAAATGTAAGTTTTTCCGTCCATCACTTTCGGATTTTTAGTAGATGAAAAGGGACTCCGAAAGGACCCAAAAAAGGTACAATCCATTTTAGAATATCCAGTACCAACAAACACTACACTGGTTAGGCGTTTAATCGGTCTAGTTGGCTACTATCGTAGATTCCTTAAAGACTTTTCAACTATCTGTAGTCCAATTTCGGACCTCTTAAAGGGCCAAAAGAAAGGTTAAACTATTTGTTGGACAAAGGAGGCTAACGAGGCTCTTATCAAAATTAAATCAATATTAACTTCAACACTAATTTTAGCCAGTCCCGACTTTAGTAGACGATTTTTTCTTGCCTGTGATGCTTGAAATGCTGGTGTTGGCGGAGTACTTTTTCAAGAAAATGATGGTTTGGAACATCCTATAGCCTATTTCAGTAAAACTTTGAACAAATGTCAGCGGAAATATACAACTACCAAAAAAAAACTACTTGCTATTCTTTTCTCAATCGAACGTTTCAGACCCTATATTGAGGGAACTGATTTTACTGTAATTACAGATCATTCAAGTCTTATTTGGCTTAGTACGATGAAGAATTCATTACCTAGAATTGCTAGATGGATCTTGAAGCTATCCGCTCACAGATTCAAGATAGTGCATCGTTCTGGCGTACTTATAAATGTTCCTGACTCCCTTTCACGAATTCCTGAACCATTAGAGAATGCTGTGTTGGACTTATCTACTCTAAAACCTGATAAATGGTATCGTGGGATGCTCAGTAAAGTGTCCTCTAATCCTCATCTATATCCTGATTTTAAGATCGTTGGTAAAATGTTATATAAGCTAATATTGTGTAGATCAAAGTTCTCAGACGAGGGTTCTGAGTGGAAAATTGTAATAACTAACGACAACAGATCCGAAATATTAAAAATGTATCATGATGACTCTTTGGCTGGCCATCTAGGTGTTTTTAAAACTTTATCTAGAATTTTTTCCTTGTATTATTGGCCAAAGATGCAAGAGTCAGTTCTTTACTATATTCGAAACTGTAAAATTTGTGCATCCTTCAAGGCAGATAACCTACCTCAAGCTGGTCGTATAGGTAAATATAGTAATATCAATTTTCCATTCCAGTTAATATCCGCAGATCTGTTAGGTCCATATCCAAGATCTAAAAATGGAAATCAATATGTGTTAGTTGTAACTGATTGATTTACCAATCAGTCTTAATTCAGCCTTTACAGAGAGCTACCTCAAAAGCTGTTTGCAAGTTTATTGAAAATCAAGTCCCCTTCTTATTTGGTGTGTCTCGAAAAGTAGTAGTGGATAACGGAGTACAATTTATTTCTAATGATTTTAAAAACCTAATTAAGAAGTACAATGTTCAAAAGATTTGGTATAACGCCCGGTATTTTCCACAAATTAATCCCACTGAACGAGTGAATAGAACCATCACTACTGCAATCAGGTCATTTATACACGAAAACCACAAGACTTGGGACCAAAATATCAACTATCCAAAATATCTACCAGATAGCTCAGGCCATAAGATTGGCTAAGCATGAAGTTACAGGTTTCTCTCCCTCGTACTTATGTTTCCTTAGGAATGTTGCTACTGATGGTGCCTTTTATGGACAGATTTCAGAAAATGTTGATAACGTAATTTCTATTAGAAATAAAACTTTATATCCTAACTTACAAGAAAAATTACCAGAATTATATGAAAATGTCCAGAAAAGAATCTATCACGCACATAAAATTAATGCAAACCGTTATAACCTGCGAAGAAGAAACATTACCTTTCACGTTGGTGATCGAGTATAGAAGAGGAATTTTGTACTTACAGATGCTGCTAACCATTTTTCGGCTAAGTTGGCTCCCAAATTTGTACCTTGTATAGTTACAAAGGTTTTGTGTCCGTTAGTTTGTAACCTAGAGGACTTGAATGGAAATAATCTTGGCAATTTCCACGTCCCACGTATTAAGCACGATATTACACAAGATATTACAGACCCTACAGATTAATTATTCCTTTAAATTTAAATTATCCTATTCCCTTATCCACAAAATTTTGTTTAGTGTACAACATTTTATCCCAAATTTTACTGGCAACTATCTAATATACATATATATCTTATCTTTACCTTATCTTTATCTTGTACTATTTCGTACCTATATGCGAAATAGGGTTCTGAGTTTACTAATAATATTTTTTTGTATATATGGTTGCCTATCAATTGACTGAAGTTTATTTACGCTATGCAATATCTAATTATTAATCTGTGCGTAGCTGTTAATTTACTTTCGAATTTATAGAATCATGAATCTTTTAAAGATTCAGTGTTTTTTTTTTTGGTACTGTACACTAAAATGTTTCCTTTTTTTATCTTTGCAAGTTAACTACTTGCTGGCGCCCTCTTATCTATATCGTTTCCTTTAGTTTTTGTTTATTAATTGATCTGTAGAAGGAATGACCGCAGGATAATATCTGAACAAAACATCTAACGATTCCATGATCAGAAGTTCAACATTTTCTTTAATTGAAATTAGTATAGTATTCTGTTGTATCACTGGGCCTGTAGAAATTTATTTTTTAAATTCCAGGCGGTATTATCTTGTTGAATTAGATCTCTAGTTCAATTAGATATTACTTGATTGGGTGGGATACATTATTTGAAGTCTATAACATCGAGACCCTAACTTTCATTTTTTATTATTTTTTTTGGAATACTATCCTTTTTTACGTTTCTTTGAGTTTTTTTCAACAAAAGTTTGTCTAACAACTGATAGTAACTCATGAATGAACTGATTAACTGACTGTGAAGTTAACTGATTTGACTACTTTTGAATAACTTTATATGAATATACCTTTTGTCTCTTAATTTAGTTGTTGAGTGTAACTTTTGCTGAAATATACTGACATATTTATCTTACCTTAAATTTACCTATATGTCAATACGAATTTTCAGCACGTTTTGGTTTTGTGTGCAGTTATCTGTTACGGCATAAGCCGTGAATTTTTTTTGTACGCAAAATTATATTGACTCAACAACTTAGAGAGACTTTGTAACCTATTAGTGACTTATCTATTACCTATTTTGACATTAATTACCGGATTTGACTTAAGTTGCGTTCACCTGTTTTTGATTTGATGGAATTTAGTTCCTTTACATATATTCGTCTTTACCTGTGACAGGTTGTTTAAATGGTGAATACAACACTTATATTTTTAGATTTATGGGAAAAACACAATTTCCGATTTTGGGGGTGCGTCTTCCTGTGTGAGTGGTGATTCACGGAGTTTTGTTGATGTTGGACAGTATACGAGGGGAACTATATACTGTTTCTAGTTCACGCATGCTATCAGCAAGAGCTACTCTACCATCTTTGTAGTTCTTCAGTGTCAGCAGAAGCCCGTGCATTTCTATTCTCTGGATGGTGCATGTTCCACTATTGTGATTTGGTAGTTGGAACCATAAATCACTTGGATTGGACATCGTTGCTGTTGTAAATCCAACAGTAATGATGGAAGTCGTTTTGGGGTCTTTGAGACTTTATAATTCCAAAAGCATCATGCCCTTCCCCTATTGTCTCACCCTGGTCTCGGGTAGCGGTAGGGTTCTCTTTTTATTTTCTTCCGTTTGCATCTCAACTTGCACTTGAATGCGTGAACAAACCATTATTTTTTTTGAGACTGTTCTTATTTTTTGAGTTAGTTGGCAACAAATACTGACAAATGAATCTTTTTTTAATATTTTCATTTGTTTCATAATATAGCGCCGACTACGGATATGATGATTGAGCTTTAAGTAGCATTTTGGGCATGTTTTCGATGTCATTTGAGTGACAGATAAGGCTCTCACTCCACCTTCCTCATGGGAGGGTGGCCTTCAGTAAGTAACATCGCTTCAATTTTGTGTCGTTATCAATATTCTCTATCAGACATAGATATTCGGGATGACATAGTCGTGGTATTTTTGATTAAATCGCAATCGGGGCTAATGCTCCGATTTATTTAATAATTAATCTTATTGTACAAGTTTCATGTTTATATTTGTTGCTATTTTAAATTATTTTACTTTGTACCTTTCATTAGTAACTTACATTAGTACTTTATAAATTTGTTGTATAACCTATCTTAACCTTTTGCTTTTTCTCCTACAGGTCAAACATGATTTTCTTGACGATAATGCATTATAAAAACTTCTCATAACTTTATCGAATTAATTTTTTTTACATCTTTAATTGACTAAACGCTTTGTTTTCTCTTTACTTTCGAAATTTATTTTTTGTAACTTGAAAGTTGAAAAAAAAATAATTTTTTTGGAAAATTATTTTTTTTTACTTAGGCGATGGGGGTATGTCACGTGTCAATTCTCCGCTTAACCGCCGCCACTGAATTGTTGATTAAAATACCGTGATTCACGCTATTAAATGCTACCTTACTGGACTCGTCCAAATATTTTTTTTTCACCTCTTAATAATAGACTCGTCCACTCACGAATGACTTGCGTACAAACAGCGGTATAGCGTTGAGTTGAAGTACACGTGAAATATCTTCCCTTTTTGTAACTACCTGTTGAAAAAGCAACATCCATCACTTCAGTAAATTTCGAATTATACTCAATAAGTATCTATTGAACAAATAATCAATATATTAAAGGTATTAATTATCTGTGGCGTCTGATTGACGGTAAGTTATGAGAAGAAATCTAATTATTTTGTATAAATGCATTATCTTGAAAATCTGAGTTCATTTTTTCATATTCCGCCATTTCACATTTTTTCATTTATCTATATTAAATTATTTATCTTTCAATATTGAAATAATCATTCTACATTTCCTAATTTAAAATATTTTCGATTTCTTTGCTCATTTTACTTTCTCAATTTGATACAAGATTTTTGTAGGCTAACTATGGCAAATTTCACGTGGTCATATCTTATGTTCAGTTTAATGTTGGAACATATACTGTCTTCCTTAGCATCTTTGCTTGAGATCAATATATATGTTAATTTTAATTGGCCATCGATATCCTACAGAGACTCTTGGAAGATTTTAAGTTTGAAATAGTATGTTGATTTGCCCTGAATTATTTCAGTCACTTTGTCTGGAGCTAGAAATATAAATTTGGCTGGAGCCAGAACGTCACCTTGGCTGGAGCTAAAAATATAACCTTGGACGAGAGCTTCGAATCGTGGGGACAAGAGCAAAAGAAAAACCATAAAACTACTTTGAGTGGAACTACCCATTTCCTGTGGAAGGGCATAGGCAATCAACCGAATATACAATTAACAGAAGCCTATTAAAATACAAGATAAGTCTCCTATGTAAATGTATAAGAAAGAAGTAAATTCCTTCATTTAAATAGTGTTGTTATTACTGTAAACTTACTAGAACCCATATATATATAGCCCCTCTCAGCTAGCTCGGGCATATAAAAGGGAGAGTGGTTACGAAGTTTTATATCCTAAGCCATTTCAGTCTTGTGAAAGAAACTGTCAGGAATTCCTTTTTAGTCACGCGTTGTTCAAACTTCATCTCAGAATTTTATGAAAATCAAGAAAATTGACTTGGAAGACAACATGAAAAATAAAAATTCTTTCCTACGTCGTCATGACTGAAGAGCAATTAGTCAGCTAAAAAAAGTAGTGGAAGCTATCAAAACTAAAATATCACATAATGTTTAGTTTTCCGAGCCACTCATTATGATCATCGACAGGCAACGGATCAACGTATCTGAAATGTGGATTCGCGGAGAAAGTTGAGAACACCGTGGACGGCACATCATACCGATGTGTCAGTACTGAACGAGATTAAACCGTCCAATCGACTAAGTATCGTTACAGAAGCACGAATATAGAACATAATTGGACATATCTACGTCTCACCACGATAACATTGAGAAAGTGATTATTTATTAAAAGCAAGCCCTTTGAAGAGAAAACTGGGATCGACCTGCCATCAACTGTAAAATTTGATCGAAATTTACTATTTTCGTTTTTATAGAAAATCTTGGAAATACATGAACTCTTGCTTATTTTCAGATCTGAAAACAGAATAACGACAAATGAATTCGACAAAATCAAGTTATGTGATTTCTTTCATCCTCAACTTGCTCAGAATTTTATATCAACTTATCTGTCATTTTAGTATATGAATACACAATAATGACATCATCCGGCATTCACAATTCCAGTTAAAATGAGAACAAACAGGCTTCAAAGGCAAATTGAAATATCATGCTATCGAAAGTTACTCTATTAGAATTGAACTAAGAAGTTATTTGAATAATTTAGATATAATCAAATCCTACCTAAAAAGCTTTAGAGGAATTCTGAAATTACATTGAATTAATTTTTTGTATTTTCTGAACAAGTTATGTATAATTTTTCTTGAAACCATAAGAAGGTCCCAAAGTGACAATTGCGTTAAAAAATCGAATTGGCTGAATAACAAAACCAAGCACCATGAGAATATTTTCAAAGGTTAACATCAACGTTGTAATACAGTGTTAATCAAAAAAGCTTATGAAGAACATTGAGATTTGAAAGGTGTTAATTTCATTCAAAACAATTGAATGCTGCGAAAGTAGAGGCATTTCTTGACAGTTGATAATTCCTCATCGTTACAGAGGACAAGGTTGCACTATCTTTTCACCACAAAATGTTTATTTTCGTCATCCATTTTATATAGAAATATAGTACTGGTTTATGGTAAGTTTATGAAGTACGGTTAGAGATAATTTATAAACTTTCACATTCAACTACAATGCTATCAGGTCACTTCTTCAGGAAAAAATAGAAAATATATGTTTACAGCTTCTGAATAAGCTGAAAACATTTCGAGTTGAGCTCTAGAACCTGTCGTTCAGTTGAAATACATATTATGGTAAACGTAGATTTGAACTTCTCGACGATAAGTTATTGAAAAACTTCTGATCACACTAAATTGAGTAAATTTTTTGAAATTTTTCCCTTCCAAACGGTATTTGGAGTTTTAAATGGAAAAACAGGTTTTCAATCGAAATTTTTTTTTATTCATGGAGTTTGCAGTACTTACAGCGTAATGTGTAAAATAGTATATCGAGAAATTAGCCTTCAGTTTTATGTTTTGTAGATATTTTTTATACTCGTGTTGCATATATGCAGCTGAATTTCATTTGTACATATCCTACTTTCAAAGCGTAAATAGTCTGAGGCGTATTTGCATATACCTTCGTCTTCAAAATATTTCAACTATTTTTAAGATTTGAGAAACCATCAAGACGAAACTGAGCCTCATCGCTGAAAATTATTTTTTTCAGAATGTTCAGTTTCAATTGATATTATTTCAGAAGTTATTCAATTAGTGGAGAAGGAAAGGTTCCTGCTCATCTATCGACCGATTAGGTACCATCACAGCTACTATAATGTTCCTTAATAATGCTTAGTGCATGGTTCTGAGTGCGGCCGGCAGGCCGGTGCATCAAGGGAAAGTCTCTCGAATAGAGTCTATCAATACTCCCACGAGGTCGAATATATACTCTGTGTGTAGTTTTGCGTACGGCGGTCAATCTCACTCGCTATTCTAACACAGAGAAAATCAACTGGATTCAAGTCAATCATCCATTTTCTGAGATTGTTGTACTCGCAGATTTTAGTTCTCACAATTCTTCAATTCAATTCAATTGTTTGAGAAATCACACTATGCAACAACGAATTCAATGTTATTATAGCCAGTATTGGGCTTATAGGTAATCCATTTGGTGAACCAAATATTTGCAGAGAATTCCTCACGATAACTGGAAAGAGCATTACGGAACACGAAAGACGTGAGAGTGAGAATGTTCTGCTTAGTGATGGTTGTGTATTGTTGTATTTTATTTCAATTTGTATTCTAATTTTTACAAAGTTCTGGAAAAATACAGAATAAGGAAACTGCATTCAGACAAATTAGCTCGCAATTATATGGCAATTGTCTTCCTTTTTCTAGATCTACAATATATAATTCAGGATGTGACCGAATATAGCGTTTTGTGAATTGGACATACAAAGGTTGATATTGCATTGATAGAAGAATGATTGAAATTTGTTAATATGTTGGTAGTTTTGGCCCGGAATAAGTCCTTTTCATTTTCTGATATGTCACTTATCAGATCTTCAATTTCAGCCAAAAAATAGTTTAATTTGAAACCTTTTTTTGTAGCACTTTCCTTGAATTTAGTTCCTAGTTTCAAAAAATATTTGATGTCTTCTGGGACTTCAATTGTGGAAATGTTCTTGAACCACTCGATATAATCTTTGAACAACTCAGTTTCTTTTTGTTTTCTTGAGAGTGTGCCAAATTTCTCAGTTTTTCCCTTTTTGATAATTTCGATATCCAACATTGTACCCATCAAAAATTAACTCCGGAATTGCGTCACATAGTTTATTACTACATTCATCTATACATCGCTCGCATTGTGACACACATTCACAAGCAAATTAGATTCCCAAAGAAACAATACTTTTGCATAGCCTGCAGAAAAAGCCATCAACAAAACGTATATTTGTGCGAAATATTAACATAATCAGTGTGTTCTTGATATTCTTTATGCTATTGCGAATATGATTTGCTACCACTTTTGTTTATTTACATCTTCGTGAGAAACCTCTCCGATTAATCAATCTTGCCATTTTAGTATTTAAGTCTCCTTCTCTTCGTTTATCTGGAATTGTAACTTTGACATTCTGATAACAATCCATCATGAGAATAAATAGAAACAGTCCTTCTCTGTAATTCAATGCAATAAATTGAATGTTTTCTAAGGTAGCGGTCGATGTGTCATAGAAATGAGTGAATCTATTTACTTTTTAATCACAATATTTTGCCTATTTCTTAATGGCTTCATCAAGCAACCAAAACAATTCAGATATGAGAGTATAATACAAACATGTTTATATGACATGATAAATAGTTCACTAACGACCAGATACTAATGTATGCATAGAGTTAAACTGACTGACCAACAGCAAGAGATCTCTTTGAAATTTCTGACGACATCAAATATTTTCTATCACAACTCCAAAAATTTGTGAGAAGAGCTGCAAAAGAATATTTAAAATTGAAATATTTTTTGTCTTAGGTTGAAGATCTGATAGAAAACATAGCGGATAGTCTAACGGACTTATTCCCGGGCCAAAAGTATCACCATATTAACACTTTCCACTTATGCTTCTATCAACACAATGATCCTCTTTAAGTCAAATTCTGACTTAAACAAAAAGGTTTCTGAGTTAGAATATACAGATAAGATCTTATGCTTCACTAAATGATACTATAGTTTATAAGAAAATAGATAAGGATCTTTCAGCCTCTATACAGAGAAGTTTAAATGAATTAATAAAACAGGTATAAACAGTAAAAAACTATTCGAACATCAGTTTAATGATGTACAATACAATTAATCAAAAATTATACTACTATTGCTTATCAAAATTTCACAAAAGGAAAATTTGTTCCCACCCTATTATATCCTCTGAGAATTCTGTAACTTACGGCATCTCAAAATATTCTAACTAGCTCTAGGCATTGAGATTGTATACAATATCAAAGACACCTGTACCTACATTTTCAAATAGGTACCAAGTTGACAAAAACTAATAATAACCTTGTAATTTCCTCAGGTACTACTTCCTCAGGTAGGTTTCTCAATTTCTATTCAATCCACCCGCAATATCAAAAATGTAACAGTGTTGTAGCGATGGAGAACAGAGACACATTGGCCAATAAAAGTTCCATCCAATTTAAAGAAATTGTTATATTTCTGGGTATATTTCATAATAATGAATAGCCAAGAGAGCTAAATAGGTTAATATTTGCTAGTTATTTCCATGATGGCCCAGCCGATGGCCAAATTGATCCAGGTGTTCGATTTTCAAAGATTTACAACATTTACATTTACAGCAGGCATAGCAGACTATATAATCGTACTGTTTCAGGCTATTCCAGAACATCATATTGGTAAAATATAATACGACAGATGGTCGTAGTCTCTTTACTGAAGTTAAATACAAAACTTCAACAAAATTTCAACTTCAAGCAAATATTGTGGTTTATAACTAATTTTGTTTGGAATGTGAAAGCTGATATGTGGCTAAACCAAACATAGGACAGCGTACCGTAAAAAGGGGTGAATGAAACAAATGTGGTGGATAGGGTCGAAACTTTCCTGCTACAGATAAATGTGGCTAAAATATTTGCGATGAATAGTAATATAAATCTGGCAACGCTGTTTTCAAGTAAAACGTCTGGTTGAAGTGTACATAATAGTTCAAATCGCTCGATCAACGTGTAACTGTGGTTCCATGAGACCTAACCTAGACGCATATTTTTGCCGCGAGAACGTATGCTTGGAAACTTCATTTCCACAGGACAAACCACCATCGATTACAGTTACGTAATAACATTTTTTGTATTATCCAACATTATTATAACTTGTGTCAAGAGTAACTCGATTAATCTAGATTAATTTTTTTTTAGAAAAAACAATTGCTAAAAAATTACCGGTGTTCTGAAAAGTTGGGGTGAATAGGGTCGACATGCCGAGGACGTACAAACGAGACCCACATGGGAAACGCCATAGAAAGTATGATGTGCAAGTAATTAATCAGGCGAGGAATGTTGTCATCGCTGGAAGAATGTCTATTCGAGAAGCATCGAGACATTATAATATTTCGTATAGTGTTCTACAGAGGCGTATCAAAAATAATAATCCTAAGAAACAGGGTGGTCAGACCACGTTATCATCCACAGAAGAGGCTATACTAGTTGAAAAAATAGGACTTTGTGCAGAATGGGGCTGGATCTGTATGGTTTACGTAGAATTGTAAAATCATATTTGGACCGAAAGGGTAGAACTGTACAAAAGTTCAAGGATAACTTACCAGGTAGGGAATTTGCAGTGGTGTTTTTGTCTCGACATAAAGATACACTTGCATTTCGAATTTGCCAGAATATCAAGCGGTCTAGATCATCTGTCTCTCCTCAAGTTATTAATGAATATTTTGATAATTTGGGGAAAACCCTGACTGATGTTCCACCCTGCAATATAATTAATTATGATGAAACCAATTTAACCAATGGTCCGGGAAGGAAGAAGATAATTGCAAAACGCGGCTGCAAGTATCCTGAAAGGATCATGAATCAAACAAAATCATCATTTTGCTGCCTCTGGAGATGGTGTATTATTACCAAGCTACGTGGTTTATAAAGCCAAACATATCCATACAACTTGGATGCAAGGAGGTCAAAAAACACTAGATACAATGTTACGGCTAGTGGTTGGTTTGATATGATAACTTTCACTGACTGGGTTAAGACTATAGCTGTGCCTTATATGAAGAAACTGGAAGGTCAGAAGATTTTGATAGGTGATAATTTATCATCACACATTGCTCTGGAGGCAATAAGCCTTTGCCAAGAAAATAGCATTCGGTTTGTATTTATTCCCAACAATTCAACGCATCTCACTCAACCACTGGATATAGCTTTTTTTCGACCATTGAAAGGAGCCTGGCGAAAAATTCTGACTGATTGGAAACAAGGACCTGGCATGAAGGAACCTTACATACCGAAAGATCAATTCCCTAGACTTCTGAACAAACTATGTCATGCAATTGAAAATAACCCAGAGAAGAATATCAAATCTGAATTTCGTAAAGCTGGAATCGTCCCAGTGGACAGAAATCAAGTTTTGGGCATGCTACCTAAAGAACAATCGCCAAATAACCAGGATATCACAGAAACCATTGAAAATTCTGTAACAGATCTTTTACGTCAGATGAGATATGGAGATACTCCTAGAGCACGTCAAACGAGAAAGAAATGCAACATTGCTGCTGGTAGAAGTGTAGCGGTTTCCGACGCTAGTAGTACAGATGGTTCGGACAATGAAAGTACAGATGGTTAGTACATGATGGTTCGGAAAAACGGGAAGGTCAAGACATTAGTGATGAAAATACTGCGCCTAGTATTCATTCAAAGGTGACAAAATTTGGTAAAACGTTCGACAATGTTTCTCCAGTCTCTGAGTCTGAGATTGCTATAGGCGATTGGTTGGTAGTAGCCTATAATTTCGAAATCTCTAGAACTCGATTTTATTGGTGAGATAACAAAAATAAAGGAAAATGGTTATTTCGAAGGAAAGTTTGTCAGACCCAAACAAACCAAAAATTTCTGCGGCTATATTTACACCTTTCCTGATGTTCCAGATGTGGACACTTTCCACTTCGAGAAAGTGGTTGGAAAGCTTTCTCCGCCAGAAAATTACTTCAGATGCCTTCTCAAATTTACCCTGAATGTCAAAGATTTAGAACAATAGTTTTTTTATTTATTCATTATCCACAGAATATACGAATTTGAGTTAGCTATTTTTATACAATTATATAATACTTGTTATGTATAAATAAAGTTTATTATTTCACAATTGCCTTTTTTATTTTTTTAAAACTTTCTTTCTTGACCCGTTCCACCTACAATGCGGTTGACAGGGTTTTTGACGCATTTCAAGCCTATGATCTACTTGACACCTTTGAGGTGAATCGGGTCAGAGCATATAAAAAAATATTCCAAATTTCAACAGAAGTGTGAATTGGTAGGTGAACTCCAACCTACAAGTTAAGACTCATATTTTGACATTCAAATCATTTTTTTACCCCTTACCAGAAAAAAGTTACTGCTACATACAGTTGAAAATTGACCCTATTCACCCCGTTTTACGGTACTACTCGACATACATAGAGGCAATTGTATTTTGAAAAAAAATCTGAGCTGCTGCAGCATTATATACTAAATGTGGAAATTCTTCAACAAGAAATAAATTACAAAAGGATCTGAGTATTTTCTAACTTAAGGAATTAGTTGTTAAAATCGGACGTGAGAGAGATTGTATGTGGGCGAATGGTACACTGGGTAAGTCCCTTCGTAAGGAATGTCAAGATGCATGCAACTAGTCGAAGGGGTATGTACCTAACTAGTATAATTTAAACCATCATTTCATGGTTATCTATGAACTCGTGATAAAATGAAGCAAGATAAAATACATTTGGATGTGATTCAGATGATGGGTTTTTGACATTTGTATCTAGAGCACTTTGAGTTATACAAAAAAGAATTAGCTCAAAAGAGAAACCAAATTTTGGCTTAGAAACCTTCATTTCGAACCCAAAATATAACTTTTCGCATAGCTACGTCGCAGTGACTTATTTACCTACTGAAATTATTTACCTACTGAAATTGAAATTGTCGTTTTCGTGATTTATCATGGAATATATAATTTATCAGAAAAAATCTGCACTAGTAATGCATATAGATTTTGTGCGGGATATTATACCATATTAACTATTTTGATTTCCATGAAATCGATTGTTCCTAAATTTTTGCAGATGATGAATTGGAAATATATTGAATTTGTTTTGAGTCACATTGACCTCATTTAATACCTGAACCGTATAAAACTTTTTTCACGACTTCACTATAAAACATTCATTATACATTTTCTTCCTAAAATATAATAAAACCTATAAGTCACTAGTGACTTATTATTCACTGCATGATAACTTCACACTCAGGACGTTTATCTAAACTTGACAATATCATTCACATTGTTAGGATAGTATTATTGTTATATTTTAGGATTTATGTAAATAAATGAAAAAAATTACCTAACTGAGGAGGAAAATTGCCACATTTTTGAATTCACTGAACCCAAAAAAAATTTCTGGACATAGCTTCCGCAGATCTTCTGCCACTTTCCTGGTTGACACAGGCGGGAATATTACAGCATTGAAGAGAAATGGAGGATGAAAATCTACAGCGGTAACTGAAGGATACATTGATGAATTCATCCAAAATAAAATGAACACTGCTGCAAAAATATCAGATTTGATTGCAGCCTCCTTATGTAGTCATCAGACTCTCGAGAAGAAAGTACTCTCCACGACCAACCATAATATCAATATGGATATCAACTCAATTCCTACCATAAGAGTAGTTTAAATACTTACATATGAGTTGAAAGTAATATCAACATTTTCAAAAAATAAATTTGTTTCAGAATTCCTAGTTGAATTTATTTCTCAGTCTTGGACAAGGTATAGTATTCTACTCGCATATAATGGCTATTATTCAGTTAGATGATTTACTAAACTCTCATGTGGCTCGTGTTGTAAACTTCGTGAATAATAGCTACCATTATCTGGACGTTGAATAATATACTATATTCCAACACTTTCGTCAAAAATGTGTAATCCTTGAAGACTTGTGAATGTCAAAAGTGGACCATTTTGGATCGGAGTGCAAATGAAAACTTTCTGCCTGGCGTCTAAAAAGTACAGATCTACGTTGTTTTAATACAGGTAATAATACGCAATAATGACAGGTTCTGATACACTAGATATATACATACTCTTTTTCGTATAGTAATCTGGACTCTATACGGATACAAGTTCTGAGCTAACGGCTTCCGTTAACTCAAAAATATCAGATGTATCACTAAAATCACTTAGTTCATCCATAATTGAAGCGATATTTTATGAATTCACTGAAATTATCTGATTATAGTTCTATAGTAATCCCAACTTCGATAAGTGATATTGTTGCTATGTGCCCGAACAACCTAAAGTTTGTTCCAATTTTTCATGCTTGTATTACGATTGACTGATATAATTCTGTCTCTGCCAAAACAATAAAAACTGAAAGTTCACTCGCTTTCGATACGTTAATAATAAAGGGTGTTTTGATTTTTATATTGAAAAACCAAACTATTGAAAGAAATCATGTACATAGATCGGATAGAAAGATTCTCTTTCGGACTAGCAAGGTTTCATAACTAGCCAACGGCTCGTTATGAAAACTTCTCACGCTTGCAAAGAAAAAGTCGCCTTATATTCATATTGTATAAATAACTATTTCAATTTCATCTGGAAGTGCGAACAGAAATCATCCAGATCCTTTCAGTCAGATTGCTGTATTATTATCAATAGAATAGCTGAAAAATAATTAAAATAATGTAGTCAGAACCGTGAAAATATTTCAGAGAACCGCAAGGTTTTATGAATTTAATATTTTGTAAACCATTAAATGAAAACTTAGTCTCTTTGGAAAAAGCTGTCCGTTCTCTTTTCATATAACTAATTGAATCTTGTTACGTGACCAGTTTAAGAATTTCATCTCCCTTTTGTTCTGTCGTTGAGCTTCTCGACATTTCGTTCTATTTATTTGCAATGATGTTTAATGTCATCCAGACTTTCTAATGGCACAACTCCCCATTTAGAAATTTTATGTTTCATAAAGCTTCACTCTATTTTTGATGATAAGACTTCGAGACAATAAGGAATTGTGAAATATTAGCTAAGATGTAGCACATTTATATTTTCAACTCATGAAAAACATACTTCTGGACCATAGTAAATTTCATAGATTACATAAATTGAACAAAGAAAACTCTTAAATAATTTAAAAAATTATCAAAAAACCTTCCAGGGGAGCTGGTTATACGATTTCCGCAACGCGAATTTCACATTCACAATTCAACGATGTATAATAGAAAACGTCAAGTCACCTAGACTCAAAATCTGCATACAGCTGTTTCGATCTTATTAGATGTCATCTGTGCAGCTTATTGCTAAGATTTGAATAACGTATTTCTAATTGTTCCCTAATACAAATCGTGATCAGGACTACTATCTGGATAACAACCCAGAGCGCCCTCCACCAAAGAAATGGAAGCCAACAATTCACCGCTTAGATCGAAAATACAGAATTCCGTCGCGAGAATACGTAATGCCTGACATGAAAATATCTACCATGCAACAGTGGTGTATATGAATAAACGCGCACTAACATAGTGTAAGCTCTGTGAATACTAGCAGCGATATTCGCATTATGCAACAATCGAATCATGAAAAACATACTTGTTGACCAAAGTCAATTTCATAAATCGCATAAAGTGAACAAGGAAAACTCTTCAATGAAAAGAATGCAGATTTCGTGTCGCGGAATACGAATAAGCTCCCTTGAAAAGTTGTTTGATAATTTTTGATATTATTGAAGAATTTTCCTAGTTCACTTTATGTACCTAATGTATTTATATTTTACACTTATTAACACTATATTAACACTTTTATTTTGATTAATAGCAAATGAAGTAGTACCTTCTATATGTAAGAAGTAAACAATGTAGAACATAGAAATAAAAACACATGAAACCACATTTCCATATAACATATATACAAACTTTATACTATTAACAATAGAACCGAGAGTAAGTGCCAAATCTTTTTTTTTCATCAAAGCTGATGCCTGTGCTATTCAATTTGGTCATATTGATCAATCAATGCTAAGAATAGCATTCCTCTACAAAGTAATAAGGTCTATCAAGAAAATAAGATTTTGCTCGTTTCGAAAATTGAACAAGGATGTTATAGACTTTAATTAATCTGGTGGGTGATTGTAAATCTTCTTAGCATTTTGAATGATGGATTTTTTCATCAATTCAGAGGAAATCTAGGGCAGATTATTGGCAGGCTCACAAAATACTGCACGGTCGGCCCACCAACAAAATGTGTCCCTAGGTTTTTTTTCTACCAATCAACTTTAAAGCCCATGTGTTATTCCTAGTGTCTTTTCGTCATCTTGGTGAATTTTTCATTTTATTATTTTTAGTTATAACTCTATATTATGATATACAACTTCTGGCATTTGATCAATACATCTGCTTGAATAAGAAATTGGTATATATAACATACATTTATATAACCCCTCATAATATAAATTGATTTTCCCGAATATTGGCATTATCCTTTTAAACAGAAATTATCTTCGATGTGGTTCTGAAGGTCTACTCATTAGAGACTATATTATATATTAATCCAGATACAATCAAGTGATTCTTTCAGTCTTGTGATTCAGCTATTTAATTTTTGTGGTCATATTTTCATAAAATAGGTACCTACTTCTTTTTTTGACTTTTCTGACTTGCAATATACACATCCTAAACTTATGGTTTAATATGACAGCTGAAATCTCAAATTATCAAATATACTTCATGGTTATTTTCGGAGTGATTTTGTTTCAATATATACATTGCATTCCATTGGCTGATCTGATATTTGACTGATATTAGGTATCGTCAATGTCTACTCATTTGTGGCTTCAGATTCTGAAATTGCATCATGTTCTTCTACCCAACCCACAAATCTTCACAATTATTATAGTGCCTCACAGGTATTATGAAGAAATATAGATGGACAAATTCAGGTCGATCTCTTTTGATCCTCAACAGAGTCACAAAATATTCTTCAGCTTAAATTTAATACAAAAATAATTAGTTCTAACAAAATTAACATGAATTTCTATAATAACCAATCAGTCTTTCGAAGGGGGAGATCGTATAAACTGCAATAATTGTAATGCATTTTATTTCAGTTAAACCGGTTGGAAGATCGCCACAATTTCAGCAGAGCATAAAACATGAATCCCGTAATAAAAAAAATATATCATATCATTTATCTCACAAATGCTGGATCGGAACAACGAGAGTTTGTATGTGAATAAAGAATAACATTATTCTGATTGCTGGCAACCCTAAAAAATTTAGTCAGAAATGACATAGACCTGAAATTGTATAACATTATTCTGATTGCTGGCAACCCTGAAAAATTGAGTCAGAAATGACATAGACCTGAAATTGTATCTGGGTAAGGCAAGAGTCAACTACAGTGAACTCGTGGACAAACAAGACATATGTTGTATATATCAATAAATCGAAAAATTTAATTATTCTGATATCCAAAATGTGATCAATGTATACGAAACACCACTTACGGGTGAAAATCTTGGACACTGAAAAGTGTTAACATAGTTTTAAATCGGTCTAAGGTATATGAAGCGATGCATCCTGGAAATAAGTACCAAGTGATTGGAGAGAATATACTGGATACGACAATAATACCAAGTGAAGGCAGTAATCTCATTTTTTCTATGAATGGATAAACCTATATAATAGGGTAATTCGAGGAGAGATGGCCCACCTTTTTTCCAACCGCTGTCATTTCATCACCTTATCAGATTTTGATAAAACATTAAGGGCCTCTAAGCCTCCTGTACTAAAACTTTACTAGTTGAGATTAATAACTGACATTATATCGAATACAAAGTTTTCAAAAGCGCCATCTCACCTCACCTCGAAGGTGAGATAGCTTATTGAGGTAGGAGAGATGGCGCATGAAAAAAATGTAATAATTTAAAGGTAATTTTTATTTTTTAGTTACATTTTGTCTTTCAGACTAATTTTCCACAAGGGTCACAAAAGTTAAAATACAAGCTGCAATATTCATGCAACCATTTCTGGCATTGCATGCATTTAATCCAGTCTTCTGATATTGACGTTTGTGAATAGACTTCTAAACATCTAATGCAGCATTCCGAATCAGAGTCATCCATATCTGAATCATCACTGACGCTCATGATTGCTAAGTCATCATCTGAAGAATCTGTGTCAACTTTACGTTTAGTTTTTATAGCTTTTGGAATTTTTTTTTTATTATCGGGTTTTTTTAATTTTTTTAAAGACTTGGCCCGTTTTTCTTTCTTTTTGGATATGTTGTCTTCCGAGGTAAGAACTTCACCCAAATGTTTGCTTCTTTTCTTAACCGTAGATACCCCGGATGACGTTGGTAGAGATGAAATTGCTTCAAGCAATTTTCCTGGCGTAATTTCAGAAGTAGCTTTAGGCGCCTCCGAGCAGTCCGCATTTACAGCCTCTGGGAAATCATCCCCACCATTTTGATTTTCATCCCAGTGACTGCAACCAGCTTTAGGTTGTGAATTTGGTTGCTGACGTTCAGGTGTAAATTCTTTCAACCTCGACTCAATTCTATTAGGCGTGTAATCATTATCCTCCAATGACAAGTACGCATATTCTGGAATAATACTAGGATCCAGCGGTGCAATCCCAGTTGATTTGAAAGCCAAAACTGCGTTACTGACGGTAGCAGACTTGTTCCAGGCAAAGGATAGCAACATACCAAATTGTAGCGGCCCTATTTTTCTATCTGGGCTGTTCTAATAAATATATTACATAATGTTGATAATTTGACTTTAGTGATTTAAAAAACATAAAAGTGTAATTCCATTTTGTTCCGCATATTCAAGCATGTCTGGGTCATTTCAGTGAGATGAATGACCATCCATGATTAATAATACATTACTAGCTGGTTTTCGCGGTACAAAGTGCTCCTTTAACCAAGTAAGATGCTGTTAATATAGGCTGACTTCTCAGACATATAAACTACTGAACCTGGCGGCAAGTGGTCTTCCCATTCCTTTTTTTTTATTTTTTCCTTCAAGAATGCATGCAGGAGGAATAAATGTACCTTCCGCACTGCAGCATGCTATTACTGTGTTAGTTTCGCCTCGCTCACCAGACGTGATCGCTGCAACATTTTTTGATCCCTTTATGGCTACTACGTGTCCTGGTTTATTGTTTAGCTGAAGCCCAGTCTCGTCCATATTAAAAACATGACCAGGCTTATCCAAAAGATTCAGTTCTATAAGAGTGAACCCCAAAAGAAAAAAATTCCTTCAGATCGGTTAAGTGATACTCCTCCAGCTTTTCTTATGGAGAGGACTGGATTTCGAGATATGCAAAGAGTAAGCCATGGAAAGCCAGCTTTTTCCGTGGTTTTGTTGAACTTATGTGGGATGCCAAGGCGTTCAGCCAATTGAAAAGCCATGTTGCGTACATCATCTCTAGTAGGAGCGAAGCCTCGTTTTTGCAACTCATTGATATGAGTTACAATTTTGCGTTCTGCCTCTAATCCCAATGTTGAAGCGGGTCCCAAACTACTTCGTTTTTTCAAATCATTTTTTGCCCTTCTTTTACGTAGGGTGATCGTTGGAATTTGAAAATGGCGTGCAGCTGCATTGACCTCCATTTTTCCAGACACGACCGCATCCACCGCATTTCAAGAATTTTCTTCTGTCCATTTGCCTCGATTGGAGTGGCCTTTTCTTTTGTACTTTGTGGGCATACCTAAGAATAAAACAAATTTATAGCAACCTTTAAAAAAATTAGGTTATGTCAGTTTAAATTAAATATTTTATCTGAAAAAAGCGTGCCATTTCCCCTCGATTATGGGTGAACCATCTGTCCTGGCGCACCCGATATCTGCTATACGGGTGCACATGGTTAATTATTTTCAGGTTAGAATTGCAATTTAGGTTGCCTTTCCTTGATTTAAAACAAAATTGGAATAAAAATCGGTCAATTCTTACCTTAAAAATAAGATGGAAAAATCATCACAAAAATTATTTAGCACCCAGCAAACAAATATAATTATTTGTCTCCAAAATGTCTTGTTTTTTGCGTTTTTATGAAGCGCATGCACGGTAGCACGGGTCTCTGCTCTCGACAGGGTGGTAACTGATTTATAAAAACAACCCATTTTGCCGGAACACATGGTGCGCCATCTGCCCTCTTGTGCCATCTCTCCTCGAATTACCCTACTTGTTTCTTTGATAAAATCAACGTTCAAAAGTTGCATATTAACAAGTCGATGGACCATGCTTACCATGTTATGTTGAAACGGATGAATGGAATTATGATGTATAAATATATATTTTTCTGTTTTTGAATTTCTTCTATGTTAAATCTAGAAAACTAATACAGTTATCTTTTGGAGGCTCCGCGGCGGAGAGGTTATAGGTAGCGCTATGCCGTCTTCGTTGACGGAGTTGGTGGGTTCGATTCCCACCGTATTCCTGGGTGTTTGTGTGCGTTCTGAGTTTTCAGTGGTTCCCCTCATTTAGTAATTTGATGGCTAATGTCCATAGATGACGAAGCCAAATTGTACGGGGGTCGGGCGGTGTGAGAGGGCACACGTTCTCTTTTAACTCCTTTTAAACTAAAAAAAACCTCTTTTAAACCAAAAAGAAATGAAGTTATCTTTTTTTATATCCAAAGTAAATTCATAGTTATTATTTATGGAATTAACGAACATTATAACGGAGTCGAATTGTCTGAGATTGCAAGTGAAACAGCAAATTTATGAATTATTATAATGAATTATTACAATGAAGTAAACTTTTACTCAAAGGATGGTTATGAATAGCATAAAAATAACCATTTTCCGAAAAATAATATTTGCGAAATTATCTTTTGATCAGTTAAAAGTTACGTTACTGATGAAAAAATCAAATATTGGTTGTCCACAAATATGAAAACAGACAAAAAATGCTTGCAATTATTCCTTCATTTCAAACAGAATAATATGTTTCATCGAAATATTTATCACCTCATCATATTATCATAATATGGAGGTATTCTGGTCAATAAAATATATACATTATATATATATATATATATATATATATATATATATATATATATATATATATATATATATATATATATATATATAATATATATATATATATATATATATATATATATATATATATATATATATATATATATATATATATATATATATATATATATATATATATATATATTTAATTGACCAGAATACCGTATTATGATAATATGATAAGGTGATAAGGGTTTGGAACGGATATAAAAGGCCTTTTCTTAATAAGTGTACTTCATTTATTCCTGTCGACGTTTCGATTACAATTTCGCAATCTTCATCGGGACACTGCAATTATGAGCTTACTGTTACACAATTTTAGAAATAACTGTCTTAAGACTTAACAAATAGTTGAGGTTGATAAGTAAGTACCATGGCAAGGAACAGAATCATAGTTATAACTCTTTAAAAACTTGTCAAACATTTACGAAATTTGTAAAACATGGAACACAAAATGAGTGGACAACACAACGACAATAATTTTTACTTTAACAGCAAGAATCAACAATTTTTCTCACGCACAATTTTTTTCTACCAAGTATCAGCCAACATTAAAAAGTTTGGTTAGAGTTCGCAGTCAAATTTTTGGATACTTTTTCTTTTTCTTTTTTTAAAATTTTATGTTCAGTCTACTAATCTAAGTTAGCCGACACCTGATGTTGGTTGATCTCATTGTGACATATCAAATATGAATAAATACTGCTTATATTTTTAATGTCAGACCGTGAATTCATCGTTAAGGGGTTACTTTTTATATGTTGTATTTCTAAGAATGTTTTCTTACTCAGATTCCTCTCAAAATCCAGGATTGCCACATCCTCAAAATCTACGTCATGACCTGTATTCCTAATATGTTCTGCTAAAGCACATATTTTGTTAGGATATTTTGCATCACTTTTGTGTTGTGTTAAACGTTTTTTTAGCTGTGTAGCTTGTATACTACATTGAGCTGAAGAGTTTACCCACCGGGAACTCGTTTCTTATCGCTATTTTTAATTGATTGTCATGAAACAACTTTTTTAGAGGAACAGTAATATTATGAATTAGTGGTAATGATGTAAATAATAGGTTTTCTTTATTATGTGAGATGTTATCGCGTGTGGTTGTTCTCAGTTCCAAACGGGAGTCCACACCAATGTCTTCTTGACTACCGATGTTAATGGCTAGTTGTTCATTGCCAATATTTGGAGAACTGTATAAAAGTTTTGTTAATAGGCCTTTTGGATAACCATTGGTACCTAATACATCATATAGTATTTTTAAATTTTTATTTAATAATGATGGATGAGAAATACGGGTTATTCTATTCTTCATTCCCAAAACCAGGTTTACCTTTTGTTTTGTAGGGTGACTTGAATGAAAGTGTAAGTATCTACTTGACGACATTGGTTTTCTATACCACTCCACTAAGAGAAAATTGTTATTAGTTCTAATTACTTTAGTGTCTAGAAATGGGACAGCATTATCTGTTTCTCTTTCTACTGTAAACTGAATATGTACATTATAATCATTGAACTTATCCAGTGTAAACTCTACTTGATCTTTTGAAACTGTACAAAAACTGTCGTCAACATACCTTTTTATTATGGGAATTTCAAAAGGCATGGTTTCAAGAACTCGGTCTAGAACAAAATCCATCACTATTTTTGCTATGATAGGACTTAGTGTAGAGCCCATAGGACATCCAAAAATCTGACTGTATATGGTGTCATTAAAAACAAAATAATCTAATAATTGAAATAAATTGATCTTTCGGAATATTTGTATATATATATACATATATATATATATATATATATATATATATATATATATATATATATATATATATATATATATATATATATATATATATATATATGCATAGGCGCCGACTCCATGGGATCTGAGGGGTCGCGAGCCCCCTCAGACCCCACAATTTGAGAAAATTATTAGTTATATTGTGCGTTGTAAAATCACAAAATTATGTTGGTGTTCTTCATTTTTCTTTTCTCCAAAAGACAAAACAGAAGCGGATCACAAATGTGCAGGCACCCTCGAGTCAATGTTACAATTCAAACTAATCAGGACGGTTATGCTGATAAAATGTTTATATCCACCAGAAGTAGAGAAGAACTCCGGATCCCTTTACATAATTCCACGTTTTTTGAAAAAGGTGCTTATTATCGGGGTATTAAGGCCTATAATCTCTTACCCGCTGATATTAGGAATGTGGAGGTTCAAAAGGGCAGCCTCAAGATTTGTAAAAAACAAATGCTTATATTCCTTTAACTTTTAAGTTGTTATCTTGATGTTTGTCGGTATTGTTGTGGTATTTTCTTTTTATTGTTGGTTGTGTAGTACAACCCTTTTATATCATGTATATTTATACCTATTTGTTGTAATAATTTGTTTTTTTGTCAAATTTTACATACTCATAAGCTGTTGTGACGTTGCTTTTTGTCAAATTTTTGAATTTTGTTAGCAAGAAGAAAATAAATAAATAAAACTCATTTCTTTTTACGTCTTTATTGCCCTGAAATGAACCTAGTAGAGGATGTCAATGAAAAATTCAATGCCCTCATCTGAGTATTTCTAATCTGGAAAAAATATATGAGGGACTGATTTGTATGCGCAATGGAAGGCGTGATAGCTTTGAACACTTTTGGAATTGTGTGAAAAAAAACCTTTAGAAGATGATGATCCTTTGCTTCCTCGGAATTGAGTATAATACCAAAGAAGAATGAGAACAACGAAGCCAGCTCTCCCCACACTTCCAAAACTCCAAAGGAATACTACAAAGCTCTTTGAATTGAAGTTTTTGAAAAGGTGCAATCTTGCATAACTGAGCGGTTTGTATCAACTGGACTCACAAAGGGCATTGCAGTTGGCCAAGAGTACTTGCGATTAGTAAACAGAGGTGAAACAAAGTTTGAAAAATCAACAGAGTTTTTTGATAACGACCTAGATATTGAGAGACTGCGCTTACGCTTGAATATGTTAGCCGATATCGCTAATAAGAACAAATGGTCTTGAAAAACATGGGCGATTTAACATTCCACAAGAGTCTGCAGTTGGAGAAATTTTAGGTGAATTAGTGAAGTGCGCTAAGCTTCTCCGAGTAGTTCCAATAACGACAGCAATGTTACAATTCAAATCTTATTTCTTTTTACGTCTTTATTGCCCTGCAATGAACCTAGTAGAGGATGTCAATGAAAAACTTCAATGCCCTCATCTGAGTATTTCTAATCTGAAATACTACAAAGCTCTTTGAATTGAAGTTTTTGAAAAGGTGCAATCTTGCATTACTGAGCGGTTTGCATCAACTGGTCTCACACAGGGCATTGCAGTTGACCAATAGTACCTGCTATTAGTAAACAGAGGTGAAACAAGGTTTGAAAAATCAACTGAGTTTTTCGAAAACGACCTAGACATTGAGAGACTGTGCTTACGCTTGAATATGTTAGTTGATATCGGCTATATGGTCTCAAAAAACATGCGCGACTTAACATTTCACAAGAGTCTGCAGTTGGAGAAATTTTATGTGAATTAGTGAAGTGCGTTAAGCTTCTTCAAGTAGTCCCAATCACGACAGCAACAGTGAAACGGTGATTTAGGACCCTTAGATGTCTGAAGTCATATCTCCGACCAACAATGGGACAGAAGGGATTGAACAACTTGGCTGTTCTTCATGCCCACCGAGATGTTTTGGATGAATCGGATATCCGACCTTCTTCTTCTTCTTTGTTCCTCTCCATTTTTTTAGGCCGTTGCTAGCGTGCAACCTAGGCCTTTTTTGTCAAATTGGGTTTGGTTGTTTATTCCTTTCGATGGAAGTCATATGTATTGGGTTTTTCGGTGCGCTTCATCTTTGCGCAATGTTTCTCATATTTCGATCAGGATCTCTCTTCGACTACTTTCCTTAGTAAAGGGTTATTATGGATCTTGGATTTTTCAATTGTAGCCCTTTGCATACTCTTAATCTCTTCTGATATCTTCGGAACTTGAAGTTCTCTATGCAGTTGTGCGTTTGAAACATAGTACGGCGCTGAAGTTATTTTTCTCAGAGCTTTATTCTGTATTATCTGAATTTTGTCTATGTTTGATTTGGCAGCGTCTCCCCACGATGGTGCACCATAGAGGAGGGCTGGACGGATGATTTGTTGGTATAACAGCCTCTTTGTACTAAGGTTCAATGATCTCGAAGACAACAACGGACGTAGCACACTAAGTGCAGCATGTTCTCTATTTTTTAGTTGAGTGGTGTGATGGCTCCAGTTGAGGGTTTTGTCTAGATGAACTCCGAGATATTTTGCCGAATTCGACCATGGAATTCTGGTGTTCTCAAAGTGAAGCAAGTCAAATTGGCTTTTCCTTCTTGTGAAAATCGTCGCCTGGCACTTCCCGGGAATTACCGCCATCCTCCATAGGTCGTAGTAGTCTGATATACTACCGGTAGCCTCCTGGAGATTTTCAATCGCTTTATCTGGGTTTCTAGGATTGACGTGATAGCCGTGTCATCAGCAAATATAGACAGCTCCACTTTTTGAAACCTTGGAATGTCGCTAGTGAACACTGAGTACAGGAGTGGGCCTGATACCGAGCCCTGTGGTACCCCTGCCTCCACTCTGCGTGTAGCGGACAGCTCATCGCCAAACTTAACGGTAAAAGTTCTATCATTTAAGAATGACTGATAGAATCTGATGAGTCCAATAGGAAAGTTCAGTTTATGTGGTTTGTACAGCATTCCTTCATGCCACACGCTGTCGGAGGCCTTCGCAATATCCAAAAAGAAGGCCGCTGTTGAAGAGCTGCAGTTCTGTTGAAAGTCCTTCCCTGAAACCAAACTGTTCAGGTGGTATAATGTTGTTTGATTCTGCGAATTCTGCAGTCATCTTCAGTACTTCCCTCTCTAGAAGTTTTGAGGGTATACTCAACAGGCTTATCGGCCTATAGTTGTTAGGGTCGGTTTTGTCCTTGCCTGGTTTCGGTATTGCCACAACGATTGCCTCTTTCCAACTTCTTGGGAAGTAATTCAGCCTCAGGCAGGCATTCATGATGTGTGTCAGTTTAAGTAACATCTTTTTTGGCAGGTTCTTCATCTGCACGACTGTTATACCATCTTTTCCGGGAGATTTTTTATTTTTGAGGCCTTTGATTAGTTCTACAATTTTATCATAACTTGATGCTGTTAATGGTTCCGGACTCACGGCTGACAGCCACTGGCACATTTCTTCAGCTTGATTTTTTAGCTGGTTCGCCTCATCAGTATCTAGAATTGGGTTTGGTCTGAACTGTACCTCCAGTATTCCGGCCAGTAAGTCGGCTTTTTCCAGATCTGTTGTTGCAACAATATCTTCGCTCACTAGCGGCACATTTTGAATTTTTGGAGTTCTTAACTTTTTAGCTGCCTTCCAGAGATTAGTATGGTCTTTTTCTAGCGTTTCTACGTATCGATTCCATCTGTCATTTTCATTTCTATCCAGAGCTCTTCTCAATTTGTTCTTCAGGTGAGATGCTTTCGCTGACCAGTCATCAACGACTTAATATACAGTAATCTAGTCAGATGTTCCACATTTGCACCTTTCCAAACACACTCTAGCCCTAGTTAGTAATGGTATTTAGAGCAATATTAAAAATCTTCTTGAAATAGAGAATCAAATACATACAGAATGTTAAATTTTCAGTTCAAAAATATTAGTACTAGTTTAGTACTTTATTACTATATTACTATATTAGTTATTTTCAAATACTTAAATATTTTTATATTTATTATTTCATAATACTTAAATATTTTCGAAGCAATAACTTTGAGTAACTATTTTCATTAAATGAACCTTGTTAATTTTCCCGGATTGTCGAGTTATCAAGAGTCGAGGTTTCGGTGTTCTAATGTTGATCATGAACGTAGGATATATTTGACATATTTTAACTATTCTGTTTTTTTGTTCTCTTATGAAATTTATTTTATTTTTGTATAACTTTCTTTTTGTTTAACTTTTCCTGCTGATGTTGTCTTCCTGTACCAATCCAGTTTCACCGTATCATTGATTCGATTCACTCTGGTATCTCAAAATGGAACAGAGTTATTATGATCTTCACTACTTCAGTTTCAATTGTGAATTTCAATTTCTGGTCAAAATTATTAAAAACTTTTACAATTTCTTTAATACCTGTTGATGGTGAAGATATTATAAGATCATCTCCATATTTCTTTATGAATGCGAGTGTAAATGTTAACTTTGGTATACAGGATTCAAGTTAATAATCCATCACATAAAGCGATAAAATGGGGCTAAGCTTTGAACCCATGATACAACCAAACGTCTGTAAGTTGAAGTTTCCATCAAACATGAAGTAACCAGACTCTAGAAAGAACGTGATTATTTCTTTAAAATATTCCTTTGATATGTTACAGTAAGCTTCAATTTTTTTCCCAGCTGAATTCCAATGCTCTCAGTACCAATTCTCTATTATAAAGATAGAAATAATTTATATGGCAGAACAAAGTTTGCTGCGTCAGATACATTGATTGGATCCAGCAGACAACGCTGCGATCGCAGTGGCGAATTTTATTTTAATTTCAGTGTGTTCGGACAGTTGGCGCTGCCATCAAATTCAGGAAAATATTGTTTTATTGTGTTAAAATAAGTCATGTGCTAATACATTAGTAATTCAATAATTAGTGTGTAATAGGTTTTAAAGTAGGTATACGTAAAATAATACATTTTGTAAATATAGTCTGCTGAGTATTTTGAATTAGTTTTTCTCTTTAAGTGTCTGAATAATCTTGTTGACTCTAATAATTTACTTGGCCAAATTTGCCTTCACTTACCGTTCAGAAGAACTAGGAGTGACAACTTATTCGCGTACCCCGTCTGTCGTACTAACTATATGATTAATGCACCTATTAATAGAATGTTGTGTTATGGTAATCGCTATTTAAACGCCGACTTATGTTTTTGTACCTCCCTAAAGCAGTTTCGCTGTGAGGTAAATGCTAGGTTAATCTAGATTTAAGATTTTAATTTTTTGAATTTTTTTTGTAAATGGGCTTCCCGTTGATAAATAAATAAATAAATTAATTTCCATCAAATTCACTCGGCCGATGATTAACAATCATTCTCTCCTACAAATTAATTTGTAGAGTTTATTGATTTCATGACTAATTTTTTCAATTGTTTTCATTTAAAGCATACACATACTCGCACACTTTCGATAAGTCGAACTGTAGATGTAATGACGTTAGGTATTGTAATGAAATGATCCTAACTATTACAGCTCATTCAAAAAAATTTGAACTTTTCAAATTGGAGACAACACAGGACAACGTCTATCGGGTCCGCAAGTATATATATATATATATATATATATATATATATATATATATATATATATATATATATATATATATATATATATATATATATATATATATATATATATATATATATATATATATATATATATATATATATATATATATATATATATATATATATATATATATAGGTATATACTGTAATTTCTTTCAGAAAATAGGTGCCAAACATTGAATTTTCCAGAAAATGTGGGATTCATTTTTACCTAATCAGATATTTGTTATTTGAAATGAAGATTAAATACTATTGTATCATTCAAGGCTATAAGTTTTAAGAAGAAACTGTTTCCGTAAGAGTTTGAAAAATAGAAGAAAATTAAAAATACTATATAAAAAATGAAAATATTATTTTTTGAATAAAGATTGCATCCAGTGAATTGGAATAGTAAATGATTATTGTAGAAATAAAGTGAACAATATATGAATGTAGCAATTGATGGAAAGAATTGAACTATGACTGAATATAAGCACTTATATGTTTTCAATATCGAACCGGAACAACTATATTCGTATTATATTTCATTTCATTCATTTCTGCGTATACGGAGTATTCAAAAAATCTACAACTCACCTTTTACCCGAAGCTGCCGCAATACTCCAATGATCTCGTAAATCTGGCGCATCCTTGAACATATTCAATACTTCGAAGCGAGCTATGAATTCAACTCCGTCGCCAAGTGCTTCAGGACTAGATCCAATCGTGGCCAAGCTGATTCCTCGAAACACAATAGGGAACTTTTGGGTCGTTTCCTCAATGCTCACTTCTTTTCCTGAGAAAAATTGCTCTAGATCGCAGAAGGCATCGGCCAATTGTGATAGCAATAATAAAGTTAAAAGTCTAAAGACAGTTTCTGCCAACATGGTGGTATTGAACAAATTATAAACTTGTTTTCTGGTAGTCGTGTATTTCTCGTTTCAGTAATCGATTGAATGTATAGTCCAAATTTGTTCGTTCAGCATTTCTGTAATGAGAAGAACCAAAGTGTAAGAATGGAATTCTGGATTTGTTTAAAATATTGGCAAAATTTCATCAGACTTACCATCCTAACTTATATGAATATATAATTAAAAATGAGAAATATATATCAAAGATTACCCCGGATATTATTGGTTATTATTTTTCTTTCCTAACTTCTCTAGTATTGATGGAAAAATTAGGGCTTGTTATGGACATGACTAATTGATGAATACAATTAAAATGTGAATAAATTTCAAACTACTAAAACAGTAATTATTCAACTTCTCGTTATTATATTTGAAATATAGTTTCTGAGGTAAAATACAGTAAATACAAAAAGTATAATTCAATAATCAAAAACATTTTGAAAAATTAGTTCAATAGATTTTAACTGTACCGTGTGGGTCAGTTTCGAAGGGATTTTGGGGTTTAGGGCACTTCTAGCATAGATAGCTAAAAAAATATAGACTAGGCTCGATTCTCGAGACAAGCCTGAATATGAAAGCCGCGTTTTGATACGTTAAGTCGTTTTCGAGTTGCAGGAGGATTTTCAAAAGTTTGCATTTTTGAGAATCAAAATTTTCGATTTTTCGAAAGGGTATTTTTTAGTTTTTTTAAAGACCAATCCACCACTGAAAAACAACATGTGAAATTATATTCAATTTTTGGGATATAATACAAACTTGATATTTTTTTATGGAACATGAAACATTCAATTTTTTTTTTAAATCTGCAAAAAATTTCCTTCAAAATGATGTATCACATGCATGGTTACTATTGTAGTCTACTACCTCAACATTGAGTATAACACAAAATATATCATTTTTGTACATTGTACAGTAAAAGTAACACATGCCTTCAAAACTGCTTTTAAAACTAAGTTTTATCAGAGTGAGCTTTGAAAAAAACTGAAAGTCTTTGGGTATATCAATATAAAAATATTGGCATGGTAACAAAGAATCACTTACTATTGTAATTCTTGAGTAAAAATTTATCAAAATGTTTCAACATTTCGAGAAAATATTATAATGCCCAAGTGTCTTGTAGAAGTGGATGAAAATGAAGCTTTATCATTGCGAATGTATTATGAGCGATATCCAGGGAGGATGTAACCGTCGAGTAAAATATTTAACTGAAGCAAAACATTATCACATGGTTCATTTAACTAGAAGCCAAGACCAATAACCTATAAAAATCTAATGAAAGACAAAGAATCAGAGGAGTGACAGTTTTGGGCGAAAAAAATTTGTCTCCAAACATCCACCAGAGCAATAGAATGGAATACTGAAGTAGCTAGAACAACAGTAAGAATGATTTTGAAAGAGCTCAAAACTATCAATTGATCTAATTATTTGTCAATCATTAGATTTCTATCCTTTGATCTTGGCTCCTTGAATGAACCAAGTGATGTTAGGTTTTGCTTCAGTCAACTGAATATTTTACCTGATAGTTGCCTCCTCTCTGTATATCTCTGATGCGCAACGATGAACCTTTATTTTCATTCACCTCTATAAAATACTTGAGAATATCATTTTCGAAATATTGAAATATATAAATAAGTTTTCGAACTAAATTGACAACAGTAAGTAATTCTCTGTTAGCATGCCAATATTTTTAGGTTGATATACGCAAAGACTCTTTGTTTTTGTCAAAAATCAATTTTAAAAGCAGATTTGAAGCCATGTCTTACTTGATTTTAAGAAATGATGCACACAGTATCTTAGTCGAAGCCAACTATGGTAATTTCAAAGAACGTGAAATATCGAATGAACTAATAATCAAAACCTTGCGTGTAATAAATTTTCCTGAAGAAAATTTCATGTAGATTTTTGGAAAAAAAATTAAATATTGTATCATGTTCCATAAGAAAAATATTAAGTTAGTGTTATATCTCAAAAACTGAAATGTTGGTTTTCAGTTGAGGATTAGTATTTGAAAAACTACTAAACTAGCCTCTTCGAAAAATGACAAAAAGGATAAGGCGACTTTGCAAAAATGCAAACAATTGCATTAGAGAATAGGGTCGTCAATTTGAATCACCTTTAATTTTTTTCAATTATGTTATTTTTTTGTGTTTGTTATGTTTTCACTTCACGCTAGAAACTGTTCTTGCAAACTTACTGTTAGAAAAAGATCTACATGTTTTTTTTGTTAAAAGATACATGTATGCAAGGTATCCAATTCTTCGTTAGTAATATGTAACTTTCACTTTTTCATTTTTAATTGTTATCCATGGCCTAATATTAAATTATCAATTTAATTTAAGAAAATTGTCATTTATTTGCGCGTTACTGAGAAAAAGTTTTTCTATTATATATTTTTAAAAAAGGAAAAAAAGACAAATTTTATATTCTATACATACAGGGTATTTCATTTAAAAATATATAAGTTCGTTTTATAACTCAAAAATAGTAAATAATATATAACAAAAATTATCTACACCACTGTATTCTACGGAAAAAAAATCTATGAGAATGTTATTCTACCTTTTCAATAAGTTGAAGGATAACAGCGATATGACGGGGATCCCAAAATGCAACATTTCCACTTATGCTCTGTATCTTAAAAACTAAGAGGGCTTTTATAAACGTCCAAGTCCCATCGAAATTGGCCCCATGGAATAAGCGAATTGAAGATCATTCAAATGTTCGAAAAATCAGTTTTGGTCGGCTAGTATTTCCTAAAAAAGGTGCGTGTACTCCCCGTAAATTTATCGTTATTTACTTACTTCACCTGAATTCAATATGAATAATTCAATTGAAGAGAGCGTAATAAATAGAAATGCGCTTCACAATGATGAAAAACAATGGCACTACAAGTTCACACCAAGACCTCGTCTGATGGTTTTGTAAAATGTCACACTATCATGAAAAATGTTAGTCAAGTCATTGCAGATTGCCTTGATTACAATGAAGGATATTATTGAAAAATATTCTACCAGCCGACTAAAGTCAGAACAGTTCCAACCGTTCCAGAGACTAGCCTTGATAAAGAAACAATCAGAGTCAAATTATAAACACCTCTGTTTGGGTTTTGGTATTGTGCAAATATCCATATAGGCTTGAAAAAAGACTATATTATTAGAAAAACGCATGTTTGATTTTAACGGTTATACCGTGTTTGTAAACATGTGTTTTTCTAATAATATTGTTATAGGTTTTAACCAAGTAACTGCCACATTAATTCATTATTCAGAAAAGACAGTACTATTTTGTAATATAACACTTGCTAACGATTTTGTGTCTTTTTTTGAGTTGATGTGATAATATGAACGCATATTATTTAATATTGCCGAAGGTGAGTCACACTCATTAAATAATTAACATCATTGTTGATATAGTCCCCGTTAGGCCAGGGCCCTGTAACACAAGCCGTACAAGTCCTACAATTGTTAGAATATATTTTACACTTGTAACTTTTGCATAACACAACCCATCTTGTAATTACCTGTACGGCACCAGTAATTACGGAAGAATCTCGACATATGTAAGCGTTTTCTGTAACACAAATTTAACGCTTGTATTATTGTGTTACAGAATTTGCAACAAGTGTAGATAATGTTTTACCTATCTTCAACCCTGGGTAAATGCACACTGTACAGTAGTATTATGATAATAAGTCCCGTACTCTCAACACGTACGAATCTGTTCTCGCAATATGTGGTCAATCAATTCCGAAAGTGACTATGAAGACGTGCCCAAAGAATATCGTTTTAATATTAGGAGAGACTTCGCTGTTCTCACTGATAACGAATTCAACGAAAGGTTTCGTCTGAGCTGAGACCAATTTAAAAATCTCCTTCGGGATAGTGGACCAAGGCTTGCAAATAAAACAGTTCGATGGTGTGGATTGACACCACCGCAGAAGACATTAATTGCCTTGCACTGCTTATGAAATGGAGGTCAGTATCATGGTGTTTGCGATAGGCATGGGGTATCAAAAACAATTTGTTTTGAAGACATTTTACTAAGACGTCTACTTGAATAACCTAACCTAACCACTATCCTTAGCGTGTCATGACAAGTCTGCATCGAGTAGGAATAATATTTTCATTAAATATGTAGCTACATATGTACAAAATTATTTACTTCCTACAATTGTAGGCATTCGCATTGTGATACGGAATTAAGTAGGACTTGTAGTTACAGGCAGATCACTTGTAACTTGTAGACTTGTTACAATTGTATGATTTGTGTTACAGGCCCCAGGTCATATTCTATGTGTAACAGTAGCGCGTAAAGTTTGGGGCTTTTCTAGGGATCATAGTGGTAGGGCTTTACTTTTACTAGAAAATCCTGAAGTCTAGAATTTCAATATTGAACTGTTTTCCAGTAAGGATTGAGTTCGGAGTATATTTAGTTTGAATTTGTAGTTCAGATGTGGTGGCAGATGCGCTTCAACATCGTTTTGTTCAAATAGCATCACCATTATTTGTCATCTATGATTTAAAAATGAACAGTACTTGGTGTTGTATATTTGAGTGGTATACTACATATGTGGATATTTTAAAATCTGTTAAATTAAACTCATTGTTGCCATACAGATTTTCATTAACTAGTCGGTTTTTGATTCTTTATTTTTCGATAGGATTATTTTGTTCTTAGGACATCTAATTTTATTATGATAATATATATCGTATTTGTTATGATAATAAATACGGTTGCAGAAGATAAGAGAGACTTTATTATTTCTCTATTGATTGACAACTGTCATTCATAGTCACTAGATATCACTACATAATATAACATCTCCTCCCTAGTTCATGTACTTCCTACTTCTCTCCCATCATCGTTCCTTTTCTCTTTGATTGCATGAAGAAACTTTCTATTTCTTATGATAACGCGACCACTTGGTTTCATTATGCTGTAATTACGATTCTTGCCAACTTCAATAATTTTGCCAATTGTATCCCATAACTTTGTCAGTGGATCCTGTATTCGAACCATTTGACCAATGGAAAGAGGTTGAAGATTCCTGGTACCTCGGTTGTACAAATTTTTTTTATAATTTGTATTTCTAGATGCCTTTTCATCATAACAATTGGCTTTTTCTTGCCATTCTCTAGTAAAAAATTTCAAATTTTTTGGAAGTAAAGACCTAATTGGACGACCATACAATACTTGCGCTGGAGATTGTCCATCTTCTCGGAGAGTGTTTCTCAATTCAAGTAAACCGGCATAGAATTTTTCTTCATTCAAATTTCCGCATTCAAAACACTTTATTAATAAATGTTTTGTTGCTTTCACGTTGACTTCTGCATGTCCGTTGCTCTGAGGATAATATGGAGATGATGTTACATGAGACACATTCCATCTATCTAAGAATTTCTTAAATTCATAAGAATTATATTGAGGTCCATTATCTGATCTTAATCGAATTGGAATACCGGTGTCCGAAAACAAAGTCCTCAAAGTATTAATAATTTTCTTTGTATCAGGATCTCTTCTGCCATAATGACAAACGATTGGCCATCCTGAGAAGCGATCGGCATATACCATAAAGTGATAACCTGCATATGAAAACAAGTCTGTAGACACGTCTTGAAATGGAAATATTGGACTGGGTTCGCCCATAAAGGGTTCTTTCCTTTCAGAAGGTCGGAGAACTTGACAATTTTCGCAATTCTCAATCATATTAGATATTTCATTATTTATAGCAGGCCAGTAAACTGTTTGTCTTGCTCTTCGTCTGGTGCGTTCTATTCCTTGATGTCCAATGAAGTCGTTCCAATACCATTTTACGAGCCATTTTCGGAATTATGATTTGAGATCCTTTAATGATCAGATCATCTTCAAATGATAACTCATCTCGTATATTCCAATATGGTTTGAAACTATTTTCAAGTTCACTTTTAGTTCTTGGAAATCCACTCCTGATCAAATGTTTCAAACTTTGATAATCTTTATCCCTGCGTGCGATATCTTTGATAGTTTCGAGGATAGGATCTTGTAAATGCGAGGATCTTGTCATGGGATCTGTATCATCGGCAATAGATATTTGGTGTACAACAAATGATCTCATATGCTCTGATGTATCTTCTGCCAATAAATCTTCATTATTTGGTTTTGAGATTGGATGGCGTGAAAGAGTATCAGCTATGAGATGAAATTTTCCTTTCACCCATTCAGCTGAAAAACTATATCCAATTAGTTTTTCTTTCAATCTTTGAAGTCTTGGATTATCTATAGAATCTATTGTTGAATCATTCAAAATTGTTATTAAAGGTTTATGATCAGTTATAATTTTGAAATTTTCCAAACCTTTCAAATAAATCTTACATTTATTAATGGATCAAACTATAGCTTATAATTCAATTTCTATCATTGCATATCTAGATTCAGTCTCTGAAATGTATCTTGAACCACATTGTACAAATTTCCATGTATCATTTTCATGTTTTTGCATGAGAATATATCTTATACCATTCAAACGAGATGCGTCTGTATGAAGTGCAGTGGGCAATTCTGGATCATATTGTGCAAGTACTGGCGGTAAAGTCAATGTATCGCAAATTTTTCTGAATGCTGAGGTGTGATCATTATTCCATATGAAAGTATTTTTTTTTTAACAAATTCCTCAATGGACTTGTCAAGGTACTTAGTGCAGGTGCGAATGGGCTTAACTGATTCACTAATCCCAGAAACGATCTGAGATCTGAAATGTTTTCGGGTTTTGGAAAATGTTTTATTGATGAAATTTTCTTTGGGTCCGCTTTTATTCCGTTCTCATTCAAAATGAAACCCACATATGGAACCTCTTGTTTAGCAAACATAAATTTCTCTACATTTAAAGTTATTCCCATATTTCTACATCGTTCTAATACCTCAATAACTTTCAATACATGTGATCTGAAATTTTTTTCAAAAATTATTATATCGTCTACTACCTTCTCAATATTTTGGAGGCCAGCAAATGCTTCATTCCCACGTCTGCAGTATTCGTCACCAGAACTTATTAAACCCATCGGAGCCCTTAAGAATTGGAATCGACCCCATGGTGTTAAAAATGTTGTGAGTTTTTGACTTTCTTCATCTAAAGATAATTGCCAGTATCCAGATTTTGCATCTAATGTCGAGAAAAATTTGCAATTTTTTGGTATGTTAGATACAGCTTCCCACGGCGATTTAAAAGGATGAACTGATCTCTTGATGAATTTATTCAGTTTTGTGTAATCCACACAAATTCTTATATCTCCATTGGGTTTTTGAACCACTACCAATGGACTCTCAAAATCTGTAGGATAATCTCCACTCGGTTTAATTATACCTTTTTGTATCATTGACTCAAGTTCATCCTTTACCTTTTCTCTCCATGAATAGGGAATTTTTCTAGGACATGATATTGAGAAAGGAAAATAATCTCTTTTTAAATGAATATGTACTGGTTTACCATTCATAACTTTTAATTCATTTTCAGTATTGAATACATCTGAGTATTCTTTCATTAACTTCTCACGAATTATTTCAATTTCATCAGGACTCGGATCTTCTGATAAATTACTATCAATAGATAATGCCTTAACTGAAATTTCGCTATCTATTGGTTCTGGAAAATTTTCATGAATGATTTTCAAATCGATCATGGCTTGTCTGTTAATCAAAATTTCTTTCACGTTTTGGCAAATATATAAGGTTATATTTGATTTTTTGTTCCTGAAAGTAATTTTACATTCCAATGAACCTAAAACCATTATACTTGAACCATCAGCAGAATTGAGCTTGATTTTAGACGTTGTTAATTGAGATCTTGCTATTTGCATCGAATTTAGAAACTTTTCTCCTGCTACACAAACCTCTGCACCTGTATCAGGTGTCGCTCTGTATTTTAACTGTTTTCGGAAACCTACAACTTGAATTGAAATTTCAATGTAACGATTCATTTCATAGTTATGATTCACTCTGGATACAGACACGTTTGTTAAATCTAATGATTTATCTTTTTGTATATCGATATTTGAAATATTCTTCTTTCGACAATACTCCAAAAAATGTGCTTTCAATCCGCATTTATAACATATGGTATTCCTAGCTGGACACAAACGTAAATATTTATGCCAATTTTGAGAACATCTCGGGCATTTTTTTGGTACTTCATTCTTACTACTGATTTTAAACAGTTGAGACTGTTTTTCTTCTCGTTGTGCAATTTCCTCCGATTCACAGATTTTGATGATATCTTCTAATTTGATAGTATCCGATAATGATCTACATTTTCGTCTCATTTCTGAATCGAATAATACTTCTATAATATGATCTGTTAGAATTCTTTCATAACAATGTGTACAGGGGTCGCATAGTTGAAAAAGTTTCACTTTCTCTCTATAAAATGATATGAATGACTCACCTGGTTCTTGTCTACGATTCATGAATTGACTTGTCCGAATTCGATTATTTTCTTTACCTTTGAAGTATTTTTCGATACCACCCAAAATTTCTTGCAATTTTGCTTCATTTACATTAATTTTCAAAATTAACTTTACAATATCTGTTACTTCTTGAGAAAAAAAATTCATCAGTAATGCTACCATTTGATTTTCTGGGACATTCTCCACAGCTTGGAACTTTAAGTAATTTTCAAATTTTGTTCTCCAATCTCTAGATTGTGCATATGTCAGAGAATCAACTAGTTTTTCAGGTCCTGGTACTGCAGAAGAGAGACATAGCCTTGTACGAGTAGGTTCTTGATTCTGATCAATATTTTTGTCCATAATATTCACTATTTCATTGGACTCAATAGTTTAATCAACTTTCCTATTAGAAACACTATTTGACGTTCCTCCAATGTCAATTTTTTCCATAAATGCAGTTAATCTATCCAATTTTTCTTGAAAATTTTTGTTTAACTCATAAATATTATTTTCTAGAGATTTAACTGAATCTTGTGTTGCTGCTATTGAATCTTCCACATGCTTCATCTTGTCCTTCGAATTTTCGCAACTCTTCCTCTTGGGCATGTTTGCACTACTTCGTTTACTTATTCAGGACTATAATTAAATTCGTGATACCGACTGCGCCATGTTATGATAATAAATACGGTTGCAGAAGATAAGAGAGACTTTATTATTTCTCTATTGATTGACAACTGTCATTCATAGTCACTAGATATCACTACATAATATAACAGTATTATTCAACTCAAATGGTGCTACCTGACTTGAACTATAATTGCCAGGTAAATGTTAGTGTAATATATTTATCGTTTTCAGATTTTTTTGTTAGTTAGGTTTTTGGAATTTTATACTAATGTTGAATGGGTTAAGCCTAGAAACAGGCTACCCCGTGACTATGTATAAGTATTTTAACTTTTTATGTTTTTTTCCTGATAAGTAAAAAAAGTGTATCTATTGGTTTCAGATTTGTTCGTTCAGTAATTTTTTGCTACTGAGAGTTGGATTTTGGAACACTTGGATGGAGCTTTGAGGGAAAGCTGAATTTAGGTCCATTATTTTTTATTACAAACTTTTGTTCACTGCAGCCAATAATTTTTTCATTCAGTTCCAGTTCCGTATAGTAAATTATCTTTTTTTTTCGTGTTTCGGCCGTACTACCTCCACTCTTCTATTAGCCCTCCGCGTTCAGCTCTTGTGGAAGAGGGGGCGTAACATTCTGTTTGCGGTATGCAAATTCTTGCATTGTGGACAGTATCTCTTTTATGCTCTGCATAAAAAGCTTCTAAATTATTTTTAATATTACTGCGTCGTAGACTATATGTTATATTATGTGTCCGCCCATTAGAGATAAGATCTGCGCTGAGGATCTTTGGATTTGATAATTTCATTCTATTTTTAGTCCGCCTTCATATATTGGATTTTCTAATTATTGTTGAACTCAGTTTTGTGTTAACATGATTTTGCAGGTAAGATAATTACAACAAGTTCAAACTTTTCTTTTCAGCTGCTCTTTCAGTACATTATAATTCCACACTATTGAATTCCTCTTTCAGTTTTCCTTTCAGTACCTTGATTGTATTTGTACGATTCAGTTTTTTTCCGTGAATCGCCATTCAAAACAAATCAACTCCACGATGTTGGCTTTTAATGTAAAGAGCCATTTTGTTTGATCCGAACATTTATCATCGGAACATTCTTTATTAGTGATTTGTTGGTACCTATAAGCATAAATTTCAAGGTAACTTATAATTGAACCGTAATATTAAAATGAAATTATCAGTCGGAAAGTACATATTTGCTATCGATTTCGTTTTTATTTGTTAGAAAGTCTTTTTGTGTTGAGGTTCACAATATAAAAGTTTTGGTTAAAGTGTGTGCAGAGTGTTCGTGGATTCTTTACCGACAGCAGAAAATAAACGTACGAGTATTCGACAGAGTATTTAACATTGTAACAGTTGCATAGAATAGACGCAGAACACCAAAATGAGAAGAGCTAGAAATAGAAATAGTGTGTATTTATTGAATTATATTTTAAAATGGAAACAAAACCCTACCCACATCTCATAACTTCAATAAATATCCTGTCTCATCCATCCTTAATGCATTGATGGTAGGACATATTAGTTCTCATATTTCATAGTTAAAGTTTCGTTGAAACTACCTATATTACGGATTCAAATAAAGTCTAGAAAGCGATATAACTAATTTTGACAAATGATGGCTCCAAAAAAAAACATTAGATATCATTGGCATAGATATCTTCACTGAATTAATTCCTAGCACAAATAATTTGAGTAAAATATTAGTAATAGTAGATATTTTTTCAAATTTTGTGAAAGAACTACTTCAACTTTCGTAAAGATTGAGATTAAAAATAAATTATTGTGTTATTTGAGCCAATGTGGACAACCTCACTCTTGTTTAGTTGATTAATTATATTTGAAAATTTTTTAATTATAATAATATGTGATTTAATCTCACAAGAATTACGCATCCTAGGTACAGAAAAATATTGACGAATTTTCATATGTAAGTGGAAAGAAAATTCAGAAATTTTAACTCATTTCCAAATATTTCAATTGAACAATGCCCAAAAGTTGTTGAAAAATGAACAAACAACCCGAAAGTGGAAAAATTAAATAAATTTAAAATAGTATGAAATTTCAGTGGAATTTAAATCACGATTGAAGAGAAATGCCGTAAATTATATTGAGAAACAGAGAGTAAAACTTCAAAAACATAGGTACAATATTTAGTAATAGTTAATGCTTTGAGGAAAACTGAGACAGAAAAGAGAAAATGAGCTGAATTAATGTGTCCATTTGAGGATATATTCTGAAAGATCCAAATACAGGTGCTATCAAATAAATCCCTACAGTTCTCAGAATGTATCGGGGACCCCGTTGTTTAGTGCATGTTCGGCTACCGCAGATTTTTCAATCTGTTCTAGTCGACAGTTTGCCTTATGTTCCTCGAGTCTCATTCCCATTGATCGCTTGGTGGTCCCTCATGTACTTCACGGATCTGATGGTCTTATGGATCTTCTTTGTAGATTTGAAGATTGTTCCTATTTAGTGTCTCCTCAGAACTCTACCAATCCTGTCTGTGACCCTCGGAACATAAGGCAGGTTTGCACGAGAGGTAGTGGGTCATTGTACGTTTTCTATTTGTCTTAGTGATTTGCCGGACATTTACCTCCCTCCTGCTATAGCCATTTGCTTCGAATTCAATTTTTAAGTGGTCCAGTTCCGCCTGCAGGTAATCCGGTTCACAAATCCTTCGCGCACGTTTAGTGAGGGTTCTGATGATTCCATATTTCTGACTCTGGTGATGGTTGGGGAGACCGTGCAGATATCTGTTCGTGTGTGTTGGCTTCCTGTACACTGTATGATCCAGCCTGTCATCTCGTTTCCTCACTAGCGCGTCCAAGAATGCGAACTGTTTTATTTTCCGTTTCCATGTTAAACTTGATGCTGGGATGTTGACTGTGCCGCAGAAAGTCGTTTAGCTTGTTCATGCCATGACTTAAAATCACGAAGGTACCATCCACGTATCGAATACATATTTTTGGCTTGTGATTCGACGTCTAGATGACTTTTTTCTCGAAGTATCTCGAAGAATATATATGAGGCATTTAGAATCAAAACCCGCTAAGTCCATTTTTAATTTTTTTCCAGGAGATCGGAAAAACTATGAAAATTTAAATTTTATAAAAAGAGTTCAATATTTCCCAGACATTTTAGCATAAATAAATGTAGCTATTCCAGCCTTATTTTTTAAATTAAAATTTTTTTTTTGAAAATGATCAGGTGTGCAACAATATCGTTTTGAAATTTGGACTTAGTAGGTTTTGACTCTAAGATTTTTTAAAAGAAGTCTTTTTCACAATAGGATTTTCTGCTCCAACATCAACGCAGTAATTAGGTTCACCCCTTATTACAATTTCTTTTGCGTCAGTTCTTCTTATTATAAATCGTTTAGCTGCTGAGAATTTGAAGTGCCATTGCTGTGCTGGTTTTACAAAAGGTTGAATGGCTTTTTTCCAGTCGAAAACTTTTGGAGCAAGAGGCACGGTCGTTCCGAACTCCTGAAAGATGTTGATGTATTCTTCTGGCGTTATGATTGTGTCTTTTTTTTTTTCCTTTTTTGAATCCTTCCAAACACCCTATCTGATGGCAAAAAAGAGTGACCTGCCATAGGGAAGACCACCTCAACTTGGTTTAGGTGAGAGGGGGCACATTTCAGAAGCCAAATAGAAATCATTGACATTATTACTGTGTTTTATTTTGACCGGCACACCCATCACAGCAAATTCGGAGAGTAGCTATAGCGGCATCGATCTATAGAAAATTAACGAGGAAGTCAAAAATTACTGATGCTATCTCGTTACTACCTTTTTTGTGTTCTGTCTCGTTCCAGTGGTACAAAAATACATTTTCATGGCTCTGAGGGGCCTTTGAGTCTCCAACGACTATCCCAAGGTTATAAATATATAGTTGCCGGAGGTAGTATGCAGCCTGATCAGTCAACTAGGGTAGGACCTGGTTCTTCTGGCAATCGAACGAGACTGTTAATAAATTGCTTTTTTTTTTTCTTTCAATTTCGAATAGAAAGCTTTTGCTTTCATTTTATGAACAGCTTTTTCGGTCTGAAGCCGTTTTTTTACCAATGGATTCGAACAGAGTTTGATTCGGGATCCAAGTTGTAAACAAGTTGAGCACTCATCAGTTTTTGGAGTGCCGAACCCGACGTTAAATTTTGTACGAAAAATCGATCGAAAAAAAGAATGCTTAACATCGAGCTCTTTATGAGAGTCAGAAAACATTTTCCACATTTTTGAGATGTTTAAATCAGAGCTCAAATAAATTCTCGAGGAATTTTTCGTCCTGCAATAGTGGCTCTCAATCGCCTTAAATTTCTTTATGAAACGTATTACTGCCTGTCTTTTGTTTTGGTACGATTGTACGTTCTTTCTAAAACCGCCTCTTCTCTCTTCAGGCATTTCCCCCCCTGACTGAATATGCCTGCTCAAAACACCTTCTACGCGGGCTCTACCCACTCCAAGAACTTTCAAAAAGGCGGCTTTACAAACTTGTACCTTTGTTGAGCCCTTCAAAATGTAGTACTTGTACGAGTACTGACGAGGGCTTCTTGTGTCATTCTTAGGGCGATGGCGTACCACACTCTCATAGTCGGTGTGCTTCAAAATAAATGAATCTTGTACGAGTTTATTTGGTATTGAATAAAAAGATTTACTAAACTTCTGTAAATCATTTGATGTTAAAATTTTACATTGAAGTGTCAAGTCTTTCTTTGAGTGATTGCAGGCTAAGTCATGGGTGAGCATACCTGTAGACGAGTATCTTTCTTGTTTGGCAATATTCTTCTTCCATGACGAGGGTTGTCGTAGCTTCAAAGCCGGTTTTTCACTCACATCAATATTAATTTCCATTTTAATTAGGATGATGTTAGAAAAAATAAAAACGAACGTTTAAGATTAGTCAAAAATGATAACTAAAAACGAGCACGACACATTAGTAAAGAAACAAAACAATGGGAGCTGAGAGGTTATGATTGTAACAATACAACCTGTTGGTCAGTACCTAGCGCTCCTAGTGGCCAATCGTGGAGTTATGGATTTAGCAGGTTTTGATTTGAAAGCTTACTTTTAAATGCTATTTTGAAGCGGATTTAGCAGGTTTTGACTTAAAACATCAGACCAGTAGATAAAACACCGTTTGAACTTATAAAATAGCGAAAAAAAAATTTTTTCATTTTTTTGACTTACCAGGTTCTAATTCTAAAGGCCTCATATATATGTATATATATATATATATATATATATATTATATATATATATATATATATATATATATATAATTATATATATATATATATATATATATATATATATATATATATATATATATATATATATATATATATACATATTTATATATATTTTAGGAAACTTTAAGAATGAAATATGACAAACCTAGCCTACGTGAATATCCGTTTGAATTTTTATAGTTATTGAAAATAAAGCACAAAAGTATCAATTGAACCGAACAAAAGTACTTAAAACTGTTTATTAGAGAGCTTGTATTAATAATTTTCATACACGTATTGCTAATGACAATACAAGAAATGCCCAGTTTAAGAATAGATTTATGTCAACCAGTATCATTGGAAATACTCTGAAGCGTAGTATCAAAAACTATTTATATGTAAACAAGTGGCTTTTTGTTCAATGATTTTCAATAGTCACGGAAAAATATGAGCAAATTGTCATTCGATTTGGAATAGCTTATAGATGTTTGTGAAAAAAATTAATTTCGGCTCGCGAAAATTGTAGAAGTTATGAATAATTTCATGAAAGAGCAAATATTTTAAAAACTAATCGAGATTTTCGAAATCTAAAAAATCACAAGCAAAACTTGAGGTTCTATCGCAAATATAGACTTATGTCGTGATTTCTTGAAGCCACATTTCTCATGACCTTATCTTAGAATATTGTGAAAAAAAAGGAGAAAGCAAGCAGCCTTGTTTGACACCTATAGTATTTTCAAATTATCTCAATAAATTTCTTTCGTGTTGAAGCATACAAGTGTATTGAGCAAACCCTTCCTATCAATGATTTTTTATTGTGTTCCCCATTTTTTAAATAAGAGTCAAATATTTTATATATAAATGGAGTCAAAAGTTTCTTAAACGTCCATGAATAACTTTGATTGATTTTGTGCAGATTTTTTAGTTATAATTCTTAGTTTTTTCAGAGGGTGAATACATGATCATCTAAGTCGAAATCCATATTGTTATTCCTTTGTGTTCTGCAGTTCCGGTCTGAAAGCTGATGAAAGTTCCACCAATGTAAAATTTATCATAATCTCCACAATTAATTTAAACTCCTGATTTGTTGGTTTTGTGAACTTTTGATTTATTATTTTTGATATGATTTCCTAAGTTATTTCCGGTACGGGAAGCTATGTTGATGTTGTGCTTGAATTTCCGATGTAAGTAAGTAAGGACAATCACAAAAATATGAACATTTCAAGTAAACAAAACAAATATTGTTTTATATATATATATATATATATATATATATATATATATATATATATATATATATATATATATATATATATATATATATATATATATATATATATATATATATATATATATATATATATATATATATATATATATATATATATATATATATATATATATATATATATATATATATATATATATATATATATAAAACAATATTTGTTAACAAAAACATTGAACGTTTACACGACATATTAATGGGAAATTCGTATCCCGGAGGATTGATTAATGAATTATTGTTTTCATCTACAAATGTTTTGGACCACATAACTAACATGAATAATGATAACAGTTGTAACAAAAAAACTTTTTTCGTTCATTACCTAATATGATGGGTTTAACAAACAAAAGAAAAAAAAGTTTCAATGAACAGAAGCATATCAAAATTGCTACAAAAAATCACAAAACAGTAGGGAAGTTGTATTCAAAATTAAAAGACCCTATACCAGATATATGTTGAAATCAAATGTAATTTACCAGATTGAATGCTTGGACTGCAACCAAACATACGTGGGACAAACTTCTAAATGAACTAAAAGTGATATCAAAAAGAATAACTAAAGGTGTGCCCTTGCAATACATGCCAATGAACAATCACACTGCATAACTTTTAATGATATATAAATATTAGACACGGAAAAAAGTTATGAAAAACGATGTGTTTTGGAAATGATACATATAGAAAAATATCAAGAAAATAGGATTGATAAAAAACAGATGAACAAAATCTGAGCACTATATACTCATACCTACTGACGTGTTCAAACACGCCGGTGGATGAGTGACTGAGACCAAATTGAAAAACTTCAAACATATTTATTTGACATTTGACAGATTGATGAAAAAATTAGAAATTTCTTTCTGTATTTTAAAAGTAGGTTTATTAACAGTTTATATATATATATATATATATATATATATATATATATATATATATATATATATATATATATATATATATATATATATATATATATATATATATACAGGGTGTCGCACCGGCAACTGAATCGATCGATATAGAACAAAGTACAGATCAGACAATTTTGAAAATTTAGATGATTACTAATGTCGATGTGGCCAATCCAACTAAAATAATTAAAAGCAGCTGGCACTTCCGCTCATACCGTAAGTCGATACCAACGTGCTTATTTCAAATGGAACATCCTATATATTTAAGGGGTTTTCGAAAATAGCATAAAATTTTGAGTCGAAAATGTCATGAATACCCTATGCCTAAACCTAGCCGTTTCAGAGATATTTGACATTTTATAGAAAATTTGACAGGTGCGACGGTTCACAAGAACCAGTATAACTTACTTCCTGTAAAATATACTCATTTGCTTCTTGTTAAATAAAAAGAACACAACAATAACTACGTTCTACAACTGAAATTAATTCAATAATGTCATACCAAGTGTTCCGTTTTTCACGTTACATTTCGTCAACTTCAAACCGCGAAAACTTGTTTAGGTCAAATAGAACACCCTGTATTTTTTTACGTCAAGTGTGTAAAATTGAATTCCTTTTTCTCTGATATCGGCATTGTGGGGGTTAAGGTTACGACTTTTTGAAATATTTGTGATTCTATTAGAAATTCATGAATTGTTGTATAGGCCAAGCTACAGAGATTTGAAGTGAGCATTTCGTGCAAAAAGTGTTAGAAGAAAACCAGCTCCGCCATTGTGTGTAAAATAGTTCCACATGATATGATGATATGTTTTTTACTCGACTTTATTATTTATGTCTTTGTTATTAACAATTTTATGCAAAAAATCGCGTTTTTTTTTAGTTTTTTGCTTATAAATTGAAACTATCAGAGTAATCGTGATGGTGTCAATAGACTTATTGTAGAAAATGAAAAGACGAAAAAAATGAGACGTCGGACGACTCGATCAGACCCTTAGTCTAAGGGCAAATTGGAAAAAACCGTCCAAAATGCAGTTTTTTCAAAAGTTCATAAGTCGGTTATTTTTTGAGTTGTAGCGTAGATCCTCTGGCCAGTATTAGCTATTGATATGAACTTCATTTGTGCGAAGATCAGGAACTGTCCGATGCATAGTTTTTGATCTGTGGCCATTTGATTATGTTACTATGCAATTTTCCAGCAGACCTGAATGCGACAGGTATGGTCCGATTTCAATTTACTAAAAAGATTTTGAAAGTAGAATTCTCATAGTTCAAAACGTTTATCTTGGTTTTTCATAAAAACGCTTAAAACGCTTAACGTTAAAAATAAAGCTGAACATGACAAGAAACGGCCGAGCGCGTGAGAGTAGTTGAAGAGTGGGGGTTTACAATTATTATCTGACAACGTTTAGACATTACTGTCACGTTCAAAATGCCGACGCTTTCGAATGTCATACTTCTCCTTGCCTGCTGCTCTACCCCCACTCTTCAACTACTCTCACGCGCTCGGCCGTTTTTCGTCATGTTCAGCTTTATTTTTAACATATTTCTCAGCGTTTTTATGGAAAACCAAGATGAACGTTTTGAACTATGAGAATTCTACTTTCAAAATCTTTTTAGTAAATTGAAATCGGACCATACCTGTCGCATTCAGGTCTGCTGGAAAATTGCATAGTAACATAATCAAATGGCCACAGATCAAAAACTATGCATCGGACAGTTCCTGATATTCGCACAAATGAAGTTCATATGAATAGCTAATACTGGCCGGAGGATCTACGCTACAACTCAAAAAATAACCAAGTTATGAACTTTTGATAAAACTACATCTTGAACGGTTTTTTCCAATTTTCCCTTAGACTAAGGGTCTGATGGAGTCGTCCGACCTCTCATTTTTTTCTTCTTTTCATTTTCTACAATAAGTCTATTGACACCATCACGATTAAACTGATAATTTCAATTTTATAAGCAAAAAACTAAAAAAGCGATTTTTTGCATAAAATGGTTAAAAACAAAGACATAAATAATAAAGTCGAGTGAAAAACATATCACTATATCATGTGGAACTATTTTACACACAATGGCGGAGCTGGTTTTCTTTTTACTTGAAAAAATCTCTGTAGCTTGGCCTAGTAATGATTTCATTAAAATAGCCATGATTAGAAACAATCAGTCACTATCTTATGTGATGAGGAATAAAGTTGTACTTCGTGTAAATCGTGTGAAATTTTTTCAATTTAGTTTTTTCAAATTTTCATTTTTGTTTTTCTATTTTTGGTTTGTATTAATTTACAACTTTATTCCCATTGAGTAGTACGTATGCACAGCTTAATCATAATCACATTATCTTATGATGAAAATATTCAGAAAAACAGAAACCGTCACCAAACACTGTAGAACGCATACTGGAAAATTTCAAAAATTATGGCTCTGTCAAGGCAAAAATTCAAAGAAGAAAGCCTATTCTTGATGACGAAAACATAGAAGTAGTCATTCTGGGATATTTTCATGCATTTCTAAGGATGTTATTAAGACAAGCTGCTCTGGAATCGGGACTATGCAAGGATTCAATTCACAGAATCTTATTAAAACATAAGTTTCATCCGTTTTTATTCCATATGGTTCAAGGATTAAAGGAAACATATTTCCTGAGAAGACAGAATTTTTGTGAGTTTATTCTAATAAGGTTTGAGGGTGACGATTCTTATTTAGGAAATATTATATGGACAGATGAAACAAAATTTACCAAATATGGACTTTTTAATAGACACAATTCGCATTATTGGAGTGACTCAAATCCCCATATGTTCAGAGAGCACAACTTTCAGAAAAATTAGGAGTTCAATGTTTACTGTGCCATAAGAAATTATGAAGTGGTGGCATTACAATTTTATCAGGAGAATTCAAACGGTAAATTAAATTTTCTCTTCTGCTAATATCTTACAAAATTTGAATAATAACTATTTAGAAAATTTGCCTCTCGCCGAATATAGAAACATTTTTTATCAGCACGACCGTGCACCCCCACATAATGCATATATAATTAATAATTATTTACAAGACATTTTTCATGATCAATGGATTGCCAATAATGGACCTTTCTTATGGCCTCCTCGCTCGCCCGATTTATCAGTTCTGGATTATTTTATTTGGGGAACTATTAGAAATAAAGTTTATGAGAGCCCATTAAGAACCATTGAAGATTGTATGCAGATAGTAAGAAATGCCTTTCAAAGCATATCACAGGATTCAATTAGAAGAGCTACCCATGAGGAACTAATCCGAAGGTGCGAAAAATGAGTCGAGGTTCAAGGGCGGAATTTTGAGCATTTAATAAATTAAAATTAAATGATATTCTGAATTGATCTTATCTCAGCTATTTTAGTTCATGCCATATCTTCAATCGATTAATACTCATGTTACAGTGTTAGTGTTATTCTCCGTTTTTCTGGATATCGGGTACAAATGGGCTGCAAGTTCTTGTAATTACTTTATCACAATAAACAAATTAAAAAGTTTTCGTCGTTATAATTTAAACGTGCTGGCATTTTTTGACATAAGATAATGACTGATTGTTTCTAATCATGGCTATTTTGATGAATTGATTACAACAATTCATGAATTTCTAATAAAATCACAAATATTTCAAAAAGTTGTAACCTTAACCCCCACAAAAATACAGGATGTTCTATTTGACCTAAAAAAGTTTTCGCGGTTTGAAGTTGACGAAATGTAACGCGAGAAACGGAACACTTGCTATGATATTATTGAATTAATTTCAGTTGTAGAGCGTAGTTCTTGTTGTGTTTTTTGCATGTGACAAGAAGCAAATTAGTATATTTTACAGGAAGAAAGTTATACTGGTTCTTGTAAACCGTTGCACCTGTCAAACTTTCTATAAAATGTCAAATATCTCTGAAACGGCTAGGTTTAGGCATAGGGTATTCTTGACATTTTCGACTCAAAATTTTATGCTCTTTTCGAAAACTCTAAAATATATATATATATGATGTTCCATTTGAAATAAGCAAGTTGGTATCGTCTTCCGGTATGAGCGGAAGTGTCAGCTGCTTGTAATTATTTTGGTTGGATTGGCCACACCGACAGTAATCATCTAAATTTTCAAAATTGTCTGATCTGTACTTTGTTCTATATCGATCGATTCAGTTGCCGGTGCGACACCCTATATATATATATATATATATATATATATATATATATATATATATATATATATATATATATATATATATATATATATATATATATATATATATATATATGTATGTATATATAAGGTGATTCACGGTGGATGACACATTAGACGTTTCTGGTGAACCATACAACGGATCACTCTGAAAATTCAATAGAGAGCATAGCCGGACATTCTCTACTCAACTAAAATAATTTTGGTAATGCGGTGTTGCCACTTCTATTAGAAAGTAGTAGCAACTTTGATTTTTCAAATGGAACTACCGGTATATTATATTATTTTTAGAATCTCCAACAATTTCCCAACAACTTTTCATAATATTTCCCTATACTTATCTACATATTACCGTTTTCGAAATAAAAATTATTTTCATTTTTTTCCGTCGGAAATCGAGACCTCTAAAACTCAGATATCTTTGAGCTAAGAAATACAATGATATCGAAATTTCGGTTTGAGTTTGTTGATACTTGGAGGCATCCTACACTTAAGCCTAATCTCCGTTATTTCAATACAGGTGGTCAAAAAATACAGTTACTTCGTAAGCTTGAAAAAGTGACTGTAAGTTGTTTATTTCAAATAGAATACCCTGTATATTATTAAAAATTCGAAAAGCTGCTAGAAATTCCGTTTTATCTATTTATATCATACCTATACCTAACTAGTCAAGTTTCGGACTTATGAGCACTTATTTGTGAAAATGTTCCTTGAACATGGTTTCCCCTTAGCATTTGCTAAGCATGTCATGATTACTATTCGACAGTAACGTTGTGACCATCTACTAATAATATCAACACTTTCATCACTTCAGAAGTTGGAAATACCTTCAGAAACAATGGAAGAAATTTATTCGAATGAAGTTCTTATGAATTTGTTTATTATTTTTGGACAGTGTGATAAAATTATCAGCAGGACATGTAGAAAGTTCAATGAAATGTATCCGAATCTACCGCCAATGAACCTCAAGAAATTTATACGAATTCAGAACGATTTCAATACGTTTGGATCAACTTTATAAAAGTACCAAACAACTTGATAGTGGAAATATTGATACAAATAATTATAAAAAAGCAAAACAATTATGTGGAATATTTCAAAATATGTTCGAATCGAACTTTTTCTTTAAATTCCCCAAAAATTAAAATCTAATGTATAAGTATAAATTTCTTAAGGTTCATTGGCGGTAGATTTGGATATATTTCATTGAATTTTCTACATGTCCTGCTGATAATTTTATCACACTGTCCAAAAATAATAAACAAATTCATAAGAACTTCATTGGAATAAACTTTTTCCATCGTTTCTGAAGGTATTTCCAACTTCTGAAGTGATGAAAGTGTTGATATTATCAGTAGATAGTCACAACGTTACTGTCAAATAGTAATCATGATATGCTTAGCAAATACCAAGGGGATACCATGTTCAAGGAACATTTTCACAAATAGGTCCTCATAAGTCCAAAACTTGACTAGTTAGGTATAGGTATGATATACATAGCTTTCCGAATTTTCAATAATATACAGGGTATTTTATTTGAAATAACCAACTTATAGTCACCTTTTCAAGCTAAAGAAATAACTGTATTTTTTGACCACCCTGTATTGAAATAACGGAGATTAGGCTGAAGTGTAGGAAGCCCCCAGGTATCAAAAAACTTAAACCGAAATTTCGATATCATTGTGTTTCTTAGCTCAAAGATACACGATATATACACACCTTAGATAGGATGTTTCGCATGAGTGGGCGGTCGTTAATAAGACGCGTGACGTCACTCACGAGCTTATTTGTATTGCTGAGATAGCAGTTTTGTATGTTTTTCTCTATTTACACGTTTATTTAATTAGTTACAAAAAAAAACTGTAGAGGCAAAGTATGTTCTGAATGATCTGTCCTATCCCCTGAAGGCATAAAAGTTTTGAAATTTGTGATAATTATCACTCAAAACTCTTATTTTTTTACTGTGAAATTTCTCTTCGAAGTATTAAAACGCGATTTTCATCAAAACGGTGCAAGATAGACTAAACTGGGAAAAGAAATAATTTGTAGAGCACAAAATTTACTACAACAGTAGTCTAGGACGGGAATGCGAGATTAAATAAAAACGCGGAAACATTTTATAAAAAGTGGACTTTTATTTATGGTTTTTACACAGGCATATTTTTCCATTTGAATAATTTCGAAATAGTAAATACCGGATTTCAAGATAACATTTCATTTCCTACATATCACGTTTTTTATTAATATTTAATAATTAACAACTTACTTATTCTTTTTCTTATTTTTTTGGGAATTAAACCACAATATGTTTTTGTATTTTTTATTTTAACGTTTCGGTAGCGTTCTAGTTACCGTTGTGAAGATGAATTAAATTTTTAAACAATTTTTGGTCCCTATCAGACACAATGAAAAAGTTTGACAACAAGACAATCAAAAATATTTTGAACCTTGTGGTCAAACCAGACAATTGGTTCTAATTTTTGATTATTTACTATTTTGGCTTAAAAATATTCCATGTGAATATTTGATTAAGCTGGTGAGAGGCAAGAGCCCATGGCAAGACCTAAATTCTGTTCATAAAAATCGTTATTGAATTGAAAATATGTTTTTGTTATTTATAAGTAATGGGAACGTACAGAAGATATTAACAACTTAGATTACACATATCCACGACAAGATAAAAATGGTTCATACATTTGAAATAAACAGACTCAAATTTACGGTACCTGTACTAGTTAGTATTATTTAGAATAAAATATAACAAAACAAAACCCTTTTAAAGAAAATTACCAAAAAAATAATAACAAAGAAAAACACGTGATGATTCGCTTAAATTTAAATCAATTTGCCAAGTGACAAATGTAAAATCTCTGTTTTATCAGGATAAAGTCTCCTATATTTCAATTAAGTTAAAGTTTTCTTCCACTTCCTTTTACGGTCAGTTTGGTCTGTCAAACTTTTTCGTTGTGTCTGATAGGGACCAAAAATTGTTTAAAAATTTAATTCATCTTCACAACGGTAACTAGAACGCTACCGAAACGTTGAAATAAAAAATACAAAAACATATTGTGGTTTAATTCCCAAAAAAATAAGAAAAAGAATAAGTAAGTTGTTAATCATTAAATATTAATAAAATGTAGAATACGTGATATGTAGGAAATGAAATGTTATCTTGATATTCGTTATTTACTATTTCGAAACTATTTAAATGGAAAAATATGCCTGTGTAAAAACCATAAATAAAAATCCATTTTTTATAAAATCTTTTCGCGTTTCTATTTAATCTCGCATTCCACTCCTAGATTAATGTTGTAGTAAATTTTATGCTCTACAAATTAGTTCTTTTCTCAGTTTACTATATCTTGCACCGTTTTAATGAAAATCGCGTTTTAATACTTCGAAGACAAATTTCACAGTAAAGTGCAGTTTTGAGTGATAAGTATCACAAATTTCAAAACTTTTATGTCTTTAGGGAATAGGACAGATCATTTAGAACATACAGTTTTTTTTGTAACTAATTAAATAAACGCGTAAATAGAGAAAAACATACAAAACTGCTATCTCAGCAATACAAATGAGGTCGTGAGTGACGTCATGCGCACGACGAACGAAAACTGAAACACGGGAGCATACGGCCCTGCAAAAATATCAGAGTTTTTAGAGGTCTCGATTTCCGACGAAAAAAAAATGAAAATAATTTTTATTTCGAAAACGGTAACAGATAGGTATAGGGAGATATATGAAAACTTTTTGGGAAATTGTTGGAAATTCTAAGAATTATATAATATACAGGTAGTTCCATTTGAAAAATCAAAGTTGCTACTACTTTCTAATAGAAGTGGCAACACCGCATTACCGAAAATATTTTAGTTGGGTAGAGAATGTCCGACTATGCCCTCCTTTGAATTTTCAAAGTGATCCGTTGTATGGTTCGCCAGAAACGTCTAATGTGCCATCCACCGTGAATCACCGTGTATATATATATATATATATATATATATATATATATATATATATATATATACGTATATACATATATATATATATATATATATATTATATATATATATATATATATATATATATATATATATATATATATATATATATATATATATATATATATATATATATATATATATTTATATATATAGATATATATATATATATATATATATATATATATATATACATATATATATAAATATATACAGTGGCGTCGATAGGGGGATCAAGGGGATAAATCCCCCCCCATGAGCCTACGAAAATTATAATTGAATTGAATAAAAGTCTTCGTATCTACGTATTTAAGTATAAGTACATGAAATTTATTAAGCACTAGCACCTCTTTTGGTATTATGTATGTGCGATTATATGAAAATCATGTATAGATATGTTTTCGTGACGACTGTGCAATTGTGTGTGCAATATCTACTTATAATTTCAACATTATAATTAATCAAGAAATTGAATAGTTTTTCTAATTTTGGGTGAAGTAACTATTAGTTTTGAGCATATTCTATTCAATGTTCAATTAGTAAGTTTAATCGATCACTTTGAGCAAAAAACTCGTTTAAAAAAGTTCAAATGGGTCTAATAGAAAATTTTCATTTCGAAACGAAGAAGTCAACCAAAATCACCTCGTACTTCTTCTCTTTATAAATTGTATACTATACTTACTATTAAACAAAACTGCTCGAACTTTTGTTTAATGGTGTAGTATTATATCTAAAACACGAGCACTTTTGTTTAATAGTATAGATAGAATAAAATTTGGAAAGAAAAGAAGTGCGAAGAGGTTTTGATTGACTTCTTCCTTGGTTAATAAAATTTTCCACGTCACACACGTTTTTTGTTCCTAGTGACTGATTAAATTTCTGTTTACATAGAATATTTTCAATCAATATTTAATATTTCGAATATTTTTTGAGGTAGAGTAGGTATCAAAATATGAGTAACTTTTGGCTTTGAAAATTTAATTACTCCGTAACATTTTGAAGTAAATAAAAATTTTCTGTGATAGCGTTCAATCCAATTCTGGATTTGGAGAAAGATTTACTAATCATGAGAATATAGTCTACTCAACAAGTGCTCTTTTTGTTCAATTTTGTTCATGAGTCTCGGAAAAATATGGTGTCATTCGATTCGAAAGAGCATGAAGATATTTTTTGGAAAAATTTAAGTTCCGTTCTTGAAAATTTTAAAACTTATAATCAATTTACTGAAAGAAAAAATCATCTCAAAAACTAATTGAAATTTTTGATATCTAAATACATATACAAAAAGAGTACATTTTCTAAAAGAAAGTCTCCCGGAACTGTAGGATTAATATTTATAGTTTTCTCAGAGTAAAAATACGGCCGACAGCGGGTAGTATGGCTTGCGAAAGTAGCGCCCATTTGGGACACTTTAACAATAAGCATTGTTCAACTATTTTAAATATTAAATTAAGGAATGAAAAATTTCACATTCTTACTGGATAGGTAAATGAACAATAATCCAGTGACAAAACATTTTTATCGCGATTTTTCAATTGGTTATGCATTAGTTTTTTGCTGCTTGAACAAGAACATTGCAAGTGTAATAAATGTTAAACTATAGATCTGATACTTTTTTCCTTCCTTGGAGCTAGTTTCAAAAAAATGCAGAATAGCTTCCTGTTAAAAAAATTTAATTTTTCAGTTTTTTATTAACAATTTACGCACTTTAATTAATCAGTACTTTCTTTTCTTGATTCTCTTATAAACAACGCATTTGTTCATAACAATTTTTTAAACAATAGGAGATGAATATTGAAAAAACCATTTCCATGTAGCTTCCGATAATAAAATACGGATCATTAAAATTATAAAAAAAAATGAATTTTGATTTTATAAAACTATACCTACGTAAATTGTCATTAAACAACTGAAAAATTGAAATTTTTGCAATGGGAATTTACTCTGAAGCCTTATAATAATAGCTCCAAGAATGAAAAATAATTTCAGACCCATAGTGAACATTTATCACACTTACAATTTTCATGTTCAAGTACCAAAAAATTGTTAATTAACTATTGCATAACTAATTCAAAAATCGCTATTATCGCTGGATTATTGCTCATTCACCGATTTAGTAACTGTCTGAATTTTTCATTCCTTAATTTTCATATTTAATATGGAAAAATAATTGTTGAAGTGCCCTGCATGGGCGTGAGTTGCCCAAACCAAATTACCCGTTTTCGGCCATATTTTTACCTATCTGAGAAAATTATGAATATTGATCCTACGGTTCCAGTAGTTGGGTCTTTTTTTTTGGAAAATTTCCTCTTCTTTTCGAATCTTTCTTCATATTTCAAAAATCCCAATTAATTTTTGACATATTGGCAGAGAACCAACCCCCCTTTTTTTGAGTATATTGTTTACTTTCACAATTTTCGCGAGCGAATTTTTATTTTTCTCAAGAAGGTCTATATGCTATTACGAATTTAATGACACCTTGCTCATATTTTTCCGAGACTGCTGAAAAAAGTTAACCAAAAAAGCACTTTTTGACTAGACTAAATATATTAGAAAGATATTCAATGTTTTTCAAGCATGATTTATACGAAATTGACAAAGCCGTTGATAAATTCATCAAAACTGATGAGTTTTATCAAAAATTTCTTACTGCCACACCTGCTGTTCTCGTAGCTTGAAAGTGTGAAAAAAATATTTAATTCGTGAAGGCGATGTTAAGCCTAAAAATTCAATAATAGAGCTTGATGATTGCCTAGAAATTTTTTTTTCGAATATCAATATGTTGTTCAAAGTATTAGGTATGCTGTCGGTATCGACGTTTGAAGCCAATAGAAACGATTCAAAGGAGCACGATAAAAGAAGTGGACTTGTAATGACCCTTCTGAATATATAAAATTCATTGCAAATTAAAAACTCATGAAAGTCATGAATGTCGAAAAACGCCGAAAACTAGATTTTCTTCTCTAATTTTCCCAAGAATATGTTTTATAATTCAATTTTTCACTAATTTTTGATAAATTTTTTCCAATTCAAATACTTTGAATTTTTTGCAATTTAATTCAATTTTTCTGCTCATTTTGTACTATCTACATGAAAGATCATTTTCATCAACAAGAATAGAACTTTAGAAGAAAAACTTATGAAATTTTGCACTAGTCATATCCCCCCCCATCGCAAAAAGCTATCTACGCCACTGTATATATATATATATATATATATATATATATATATATATATATATATATATATATATATATATATATATTCAATCAATTTTGATGATAATTCCTATAGAGATATGCATCGTAATATTGTTCAATGAAATAATAATTATGTTTCAAAATGGATTAAGAATATACCACGATTGTAGTTTCTTTATGTCATGAACTCACATCTAAACACAATGCTCAACATGCAAGCCACGATTTCGAAGTTATCAAGATCATTTACATTCATGGAGAGCCCTTCAATTAGAAACCGATTGTGAATGCTAAGAAGTTCATTCCAAGAAAAGGAGCTTCGATAGTTCAAAACAGCACTCAAAACAACAGGAGAGTTCATCCTATCTTTCGAATTGATAAAAAGCATCGAACTATTCGCTTCGCATTTAGATCAAAGTATTTCTTTCGGCATCATTTCATTTTATTCATTTCAATTTGCTGTTAGCAGGCGGGAATAATTTTGAAAATTACCTCATCAAGTTCATGTTCCTCAATTAGATTAATCGTTAAAATCAAACATGTGTTCTTGGAATAATCAAGTTTGAATTAAATCAATATACATTTTCAGAAAAAGTTCTACTAATTTCTGCTTTCATACCAAAACAATTAGGAGAATTAGAGGCCTCGGTAGACCAGCGGTAAGGTGAACTGCCTTATACCGTTTGTAAACCGAGGATTGTGGGTTCGAGTCCCACCTCGCTCTTGGGTGTTGTATATGTCCGGTTTTCAGTGGTTATTAAAATTAAAAAATGTTGGGTAATGTACACAGAATACAAGCCCATTGGCCGTTCGGAACCGGCGTTAAACTGTAGGTCCCTCGAGTTAAAAAAAAAAAAAAAATTAGGAGAATTAGTTCAATACTTGACTCGTTCACAATATCTTCCTGTGCACAAAGCGTCCAGCACGTGTTCATTTACTTGACACACAATTATTCTGCTGAGATATTTCATGTCAACTCGAATTTTTAATATAATACATATTATATAGCAGAAAGATAAATGAACTAATATTGTCACTAATTATAAGATCGTTATGTGCCCTGAAAGTTGTCAAATTGAAATATAGAATGAGTGTGTATTTATATATATATATATATATATATATATATATATATATATATATATATATATATATATATATATATATATATATATATATATATATATATATATATATATATATATATATATATATATATATATATATATATATATATATATATATATATATATATATATATATATATATATATATATATATATATATATATATATATATATATATATATATATATATATATATATATATATATATATATATATATATATAAACTGCTAAAAACTGCCAAAACTTCACACAAATAGGATCAATTTGAGGGTTGTAGGTAAGGCAACAAAGTAAGATCTTCTATAGCAACAAACCTATATTTCGTTACAATATCTGCATCATCTTCAGGGTCTGAGAAACAATTTATTAGAGTAAAAATCCTATTCGTAGCATGTCACAATGACTTACAGCTATGTGATCAAAATTTAAATACAAACAAGCAACCAACCAGCATTATCTTTCATGTAACAATGAAATCAATATTAATCGAAAAATTAGCTCAACACAACTCCAGTTCATCAAATAAGCAATGTCTCAAAGTGAGGTTACCTCCGCACATAGAACTGAGTGGTCATATAAGAACAGATAGTTGGATGATGAGTTTTTTAGAGAGTTTGGAAAGCAAATCTAATGTTGGTGTGTTGGTGTGTAGTAATGTTTTTGAATACAGATTAGAAATGTTATAATTTTCACTGTTTGCATATATGATTTCAGTCATGATATATTTTAAACGTTGAGTTCTTGTATAACGTTTGTTTCTCTCTTCTATTTTTGATTCTGTAAGGATGGTATGGTTCACAGTGCTTTAATTTTCATTCCGTGTTTCGTTGTTATGACCACTCAGTTCTATGTGCGGAGGTAACCTCACTTTGAGACATTGCTTATTTGATGTACTGGAGTTATGTTGAGCTAATTTTTCGATTGAAATTGATTTTATTGTTACATGGAAGAATATGTTGGTTGGTTGCTTGTTTGTGTTTAAATGTTGATGAAATAGCTGTCATTGTGCCATGTTACGAATAGGATATGTACTCTCATATATTGTTCTTCAGACCCTGAAAATGATGCAGATATTGTACCGAAATATAGGTTTCTTGCTGTAGAAGATCTCACTTTTTTGCCTTGCCTACAACCCTTAAATTGAACCTATATATATATATATATATATATATATATATATATATATATATATATATATATATATATATATATATATATATATATATATATATATATATATATATAATATATATATATATATATATATATATATATATATATATATATTTATATATATATATTTATATTTATTATATATATATATATATATATATATATATATATATATATATATATATATATATATATATATATATATATATATATACATATACACTTGCGTACCAACATCCGGGAGGTATCGCTATCTGTATTTCACTTGTACATTTATATTGTAATCTGAGTTCAACTCAATAACTCAAGCCTCACATACTTGACGAAGGAATGAAACTCGTGGCATCCTTCTACTTAATTGTAAGGATAAAATTTTTCAATTCTGAATTATTCGTGTGATTTATTTCTTACCCATAAACAAGTCCGTATGGTGTTAGTTTTTACATTTTTCCAAATACATAATTTAATTTAATTGAAAGTCGATTCATTGGTAATCTAAATTATTTGTGAATAGTTTGAGTAAGCTCAATATGTTGCTAGGAAATGAAAATAGTATCTTTCTATTAAAATGATTAAACGTACATGCAAGATGGAAATATATTACAATCTCATACGTTGTTATCTTGGACCATGTTATGATGAAGCTATCCTCGTTGCGATTTTTTTTGTTAAAGTATAATTTCATTATTAGTAATTACACACTCAATTATTAGTGTATATCTATTGATAATGAATACAAGTTCAAGGTATCGTACGAAGGAAAGCCTCGTGTTTCATTCATTCCTCATGCATGTGCGAAACAGAAAGCGTGAGTTATGGGGAGCAAAAACTAGAGCGACATTATAGTATACACTTATACGAACAAGTGCATAACGGATGCTACAGAATGCTAGAAAGTAAAAGTAAGTATTTGGCTAACTAGCTAATTTCATATATGAATAATCATCAGTCTTATATCATCTGTCAGTACTTAACCAGTTCAGAGCTTAATGAGCTTAATGAAAGCATACCATTTTTGTCTTTAAAATAGAAAACATTGAATTATTCACGTTTCAGTATCATTTTAATTTATAACATATGTTTCGGCATTTTGTCCCATAATCACAAATCCTGTTGATCTTCTAATTAATTTCATGGGCAATGGTTATTTTTATTATGTCTAGGATATCTGTTCTCTTCCCGTTTGTGTAAGAGATTGCTTTCATCCATAACATGGAGTGATCTTGTTAAAATAATGATTGACAATTTTGAAAAAATCATTCATGTATTTTTCTGATAAAAAAGTTAGGTAAAAATTACCTTGTTCTTGAATAAACAATAGAATTGGGTGTAGGGTTCACTCACACTCACGGGGAGTAACGATTCGAGTGCGAGAAGAATATGGGATAAGTCGTACCTCTGAATGCATGCCTCAGTCTATTCAATGTATGTGTACGAAATTTTCTGTATGCAAAAAAACATTATTATTTATTTTTATTTTTTGTAACAGTAATATGCGACTTTCGCCTATGAGCTCATTTTGTCACTCTCATTGTTCACAGCATTCATGAACCTTACATACAACAGTCAAAAAGTACAAGAATAACAGTCCTTCATCACAGTGGCTGTCACACATATACACATCACAGACTTATATTCTAATGTCTAAAAGCATTGACACTGACAGCGCTATGAAGTTTTCAATCAGATATCCTGTTGTCCTTCTTTCTGCCAGAGTTTGTTAGTCAAAACCTCAGCTTTGTTATATACGTGTCCTCCTTGAGAGCCCCTGGAATCCTTATCACTCGCCTCTGAACCTGTTCTAGCAACTCTATATATATATATATATATATATATATATATATATATATATATATATTATATATATATATATATATTTTTTTTTTTTTTTTTTTTTCAAATATACCATAGCTTAGGACAAATGTATTATTCATACAGTTGAAGAATCATTTGGGCATCAGTGTTCTTGAAAGCCACCATATAGTTATAGACTATAGTACTGGCTTTCTTGACGATTACAGCGATATGACTTTCCCATTTAAGGTTACGAAATTATCACACCAAGATCTTTCTGTTTATTTTTGCGCTGCAGCTCAATATCATTCAGTGTCTAGGTGTGTTGAGGACTATTTTGACCTATGCTCAATACAAGGCACTTGTTAGCATTCAAAGCCATCTGCCATCTGCTTGTCTAACTTTCAACAATCTTAAAAAAAATCATTTCACTGTATTGCTCTAATGGGTTACAGTAAAATTTAGTATCATCATCAAAGTGGGATACATTGGTTCACATATAATGAGGAATTTATTTATCCCTTTCGAAGATTGTTCAAATGAAAATCGCCATATAGATGTGTATCAAAACGAACTCTTACACACAGGCAGCAGGGACAAAATTCAGTTGCGCAGTCTTATCCTACAATGGTATATACTTCACCTCAGCGTCTATGCAGTTTACAACTCCACGACAAAATGCTATGGTTGCATTATATTCAGGAAAATTTTCAGTTCTTCACTGAATCTGAAAGCTGCAGTGGCCTCTCTCACTTAAAGTTAATATTCTTAATAAAGGCGAACACTCTTTATGTTGCGCTTTATGTTGTCAACATTTTCAAGAAGACTTGAGTCAATTTTAAATGAAAGATTTATGCAAAATAAATTCAAATACCGACACTAAAAAGTGTCAGGCGTTAAATCCATAGCTACAAATCTTGTTAAAATAGTCCGTGGTCTGTTCAAGGGATCATAAACTATTTGCGGCACAAACCTAGAAATATTTTCGATGAACATACTAATCAGCTTCATATTACTCTAATTCTACAGTTTCTTTGTTTTTCGATTATGATTTGGGACAAAAATCTAGAAAAAAAATTTCAAGGCGAGAAAATTAAAGTTTTATTATATTCTATTTTTCAAAATATTTTACTTTTTTTAGGGATCTCAAAGCGATCAAGTATGGATGAAACTTCACAAGATTTAGTGGAACGACATTCGAATTTTCATAGGGAGTAGAACTAGCAAAGACAAGTATTCAATGAAGTTACTTTTATCTAACAAAACCGTTCAAGTATTCAGCATACCGTTTAGAAATCATTAATCAATACCTAGCGACCAATTTGAACATAACGTTTGTCACTGGAAAATCAACAGAGTATATAAGAAGCCAGTCAAACTTACTTGAGAACGGTCCTAGATACTCAACTGGTCGATGCGTCATGCGTATTCTACTTTAACTTGTTATTTATTTTGTCGCCTTTTCCTGATATACATACACCGCTATTGACAATGGAAGTCTGGCAATATACAAATGAAAATACATTTTCCAACACATTCACGTGCATTTTATGTCTCGATGTATGTTATTTAATAGAGAACGAGGGAAGTTTGAACAAATCACAAGCTGAAATATATTTCACTGATAGATTTTGATGGGACTAAAACATCTCTTTTGTGCGTGAAATTCTCGAAATAAGCAAATATATTCTCGAAATATACAAAAATTCAGTGTATCATTTCAAAATTATTTAGAAAAATTAAAAGTACGAAATTTTTCTTAAGTATCAAGAATCGAAAAAGTTTCGACAATGCGTTCATGAGGGGAGAGTGAGGAAATCTCGTACTGCGAGTGATGGCGGTCAAGTTTGTTCGACTGAAGAATAGAAGATATTCCCAGTGATGCAATCGTGAGTCCATCCCGAACGCAGTGCCGAAAAAATAGTGTTGCTTGGAAGATGCGCTTGCTGTACAAGGTACATTAACTTTTTTAAATATTTTTTTTGAATGATTTGTAAAATATTTCAGGCATAAAATGATATAATTTTATTTTACTGTGTGTTTTGAGCCCTATGCCAGTGGGGTCATCCCGTTCATAACAATCCCTCAGTACCTAAGTTTATTCTGAGATTTTGCTTTGTAACTACATGAGTTTGTTTGTTAATTAGAAATTTATATACGTACTCAAATATGTTTTAGATGCCACGAAATTAAGAAGTTTGAAGAAAAGAACATATCGCTTAAAGCCTAGTGTCGAGTGCCCAGGTGTCTAATGCTAGGTATAGTACATTACTGGGCCGAGTAGTTGGTTCAATAAATGTTGGGGTTCACACTGAGCAAGTAACATGACACAGTGATTGAACGAGTTTCTCGGCCTAGCTACTGGTTTCAGAAGAACCAGTAGCTAGGTTCTTCTAGAACCAGTAGCTAGGCCGAGAAACAGGTTCAGAGATGACCTCTCATCTGAAACGGGAGACTAGAATGGCCGAGTCTATTTCTAATATACTCGGCCGATCTACTATCCCGTTTTACTGGGCCTTATGTTTACACGCGCCGAGTGGGATTGCGAGTGGCCTACTGGGCCCAACACTCGGCCAGAGTATTATTGCCAAATATGAGTTAAAAAGTACTTATATACTCCCAATGGGAATAAAGGTGCTACAAATGTAATTTATTGACACACAAACTGTACCAGTGGTGATTATATAGACACCAAGGTTTGGGTTTCATATCAATATTTGATTCTATATTGAAAATTAATCTACGTTCCTTAGGAGAAATTATTAATGATGAGTTTAAGTGAAATTTTAGCAACAAATAACATTCGAAGCTTCATCTGGTTTTGTTTTATTTCAGTTCTCCCTTAACTGTTCAAAATTACCCTACTCTTCCCTACCCGAGGAATATTTTCACTATTAACATATTTACGAAACGTTGAGCGAAGCGTTTATTGTAAATATCACTTTTAATGTTGATTAGCAAAATCAGTGTCATACCTTAATTTAGCATTATGACCTTCATGCAAATATTTTGATTTCAGAACTGATATAGTTATCTTATATTTCAATGATATTTCTATAATAGGAATTTTCTTCGGTAGATTTCAGTTTTGGGTTGGGCTAGTCTCAGCACCAACATTTTATTGATTATTTTTGAGTGAGTATATTTATCATCGTCCTTTTTCGGCAAAATGGAAAACTAATTAGAAAATGTAATATTTCGTTCAAGAATTTTGTCATTGAATTCGAAAAATTTATGCTGAAATAATTCATCAGAAATATATGTATTTTCTTAATCAGATATACCAATTATACATTAAATCAACTTTATTATTGAATCAATTTTATCATTAAATCATACAGCTTTACTTCGAAGGCTTGCCAAGGTCGGTGTGGGTGGCCAGCTTCTTTCGTGGCTGGAGTTTTATATTGTGGGTAGATCACCGTTTGTCTCAGTGAATGGCCACAGTCCAGGACCATTTCTTAATACTTCCGGAGTGTACCAAGTGTATTTGCCATAAACAGATAATTTGAAATTTCTTAGAAAAATTAAAGATACAGCTGACTGTCAGAATTTTTAGAGTTATTTTGTCATATTTCAACAATACTATCGAGAAAATATTTTTCTTTTGAATTATGACAAGTCTCATCATATCTCGTTCAATAAAAATGTAAATTTGATCTGTTTCCACTATTTAGCTGATAGCATTCTGCTCTTCAAAAGGTGAACAGCATTCTTGAACTTGAATATGAAACCCACAGTACACTTGCTATCTTAAGAGGACTGAAAGGGGGATAACGTGATAGCAGAGGCGCACAGCAATTGGGTCGCGTTACGCCGCAGTTTCACAAGGTTGCGGTCAAGGGGGCGAGCGGTGGATTCAACTGTTCTGATGGAAGAAATGAAAGCAGCAAAGAAGGAGCTTAGAAAAGCAATTAGGAAAGCTAAAAATGCGAGATGGAAGGAGCTCCTTGATAAGCTTAATGATGACATATGGGGGAGGGTTACAGGATCACGACACGCCACCTCAGACAAGGGAGTGTACCTTTTTCCCTTAGTGTTAAGAGAAGAGAAGAGATATTAGCGGTTCTGTTCCCCCGCGCAGACGAAACCTGGGAGATGGGCCGAGGTTCAAATGTGGAGGTTCCTCATTTCACGATAGAGGAAGTTGCTAGCGCGAGTAAGTCGATGCGCCCAGGGACAGCTCCAGGACCGGACGGCATAACGGTGGAGGCGCTGAAACTTGCGGCCGAGGTGGCGCCGGGGCTCCTTCGGAGCATGTACAACGGATGTTTGCTCGGACGTGGTATGCCAGAAAAATGGAGGACCGCGAGAGTGGTGCTCCTACCAAAAAAGGGTAAGGATATAAACGATCCAACCTCGTTCAGGCCAATTTACCTGCTAAGCGTGGTAGGCAAGCTTTTCGAGAGGCTACTGGTCGAGAAACTTACCTGCGAACTGGAGGAGGAAAACCGGATCTCAAACCACCAACACGGGTTTAGAGCGGGCAGATCAACGGTCACGGCCATGCGGGAGGTCCTGCAAAAGGTTGAGGCTACAAGGGCAAAATTAATCGTATTCGTCACAATAGATATAAGGAACGCGTTTAATACTGCAAGATGGCGAGAATAATTAGTACCTTGAGGGCGATGGGAATAAGCGAATACATAATTAGAAGTTGTGAAGAATATCTCACTAAGAGGTATGTGGTGATGGGGTCAGTTTCCCGGGAATGTACAATGGGGGTTCCACAGGGGTCGGTCCTTGGCCCGACCCTGTGGAATGTAATGTATGATGGCGTGTTGAAGGTAGGGTATGGTGAAGGTGTCCAACCTGTGGCGTATGCAGATGACATGCTTTTCATCATAGAGACCAATAACGTAGAGGTGCGGAGGTGGAGGGTTGCCACTACATTGTCGAGGGCCCGCGATTGGATTACGGCAGCGGGTCTTGAGGTAGCAACTCAGAAGACGGAGGTACTCGTCGCGAGGGCTCCCAGAGGTCAAATGGGAATCACGTTGAACATCTTCGGTGAGGAGAGGACACCAGAAATCAAGATCCGATACCTAGGTGTGATGCTGGCAAAGGGAATGTCCTTCTCGCACCATGTGTCTTACATGGTCCAGAAGGCGACAGAGAGGTTAGGAGCACTGCAGAGACTATTGCCCAACGTGGGTGGCCCGCTTTTTTGGAAGAGGAGGCTGCTATGTGGGGTAATTCATAGCACCATGCACCACACTTCCACACGCGGTCCCTGTGTGGAAGTGTGTATTAAAATACAAAAAACAGCTGGACTTATGTATCTCGGTTCAAAGAAAAGGGTTGCTCCGGGTGACCTCAGCATATCGAACAGTCTCAGCTGAGGCAGTTTAGGTCATCGCGTGGTTCCCCCCGTTTGACTTCATGGTGGCGGAGGTATCTTTTTGTTTACTGTCGGCGGAAGACTGTCAGGTAACAGGCGAATGGCCAGGAAGCGCACGATTAAGAAATGGCAGGAGAGATGGGAGGGTGGTAGAGATGTGGCGGCGTGGACCAAGCGTCTAATTACGGACATCTCAGCATGGATGGAGTGCCCACATCGCAAAAAAAACTACCATTTCACCCAGTTCCTCACAGGTCATGGATCTTTCGGGTCTTTCACGCTGAGGATTAAGAAAACACGGGACGACATATGCGGGGCGTGCGGAGTGCCCGATACCTCCGAGCACGTACTATGGAATTGTTTCAGATGGCACGAACAGAGGGCGAATATCGTGAGATCCATAGGCCACCTCCCGACGGTGGAGGAGATGGTGCCGCTGATGTTAAAGGACAAAATCAGCTGGGAGACAATGTACACTTCGATATCCCGAATCATGAGTAAGAAGGAATATGAGGATAGGGTGAAAGAAAACGACTCCGAGTTAGAGTCAGAGTGAGCAATCTATACACTCCCAATCCCTGAAGTTTCTGAACTAATTAGTTTATTTCCGGGGAGCAGGACAGGTGCAGTCTCTCAATATCGGAGAGCAAGGAGGGGGGTTTTAGTCGGTCTGCAGAACAACCCAGCCAACCCGACATACCCATGCGCATCCTGATGCAGGGGATCTGAATGCAGATTTCCCCCCTCCATAAAAAAAAGAGGACTGAAAGTGTAGAAAATAAATTTATTCGCTATCTATACTTCAAGAACCATTTCCTGATTAGTAATCACGATTAAACAGATGTTTGTAGCTACTTTAAATTGATTAAATTGGAAGATCGTAGAAAAATAACAGACATAATTTTGCTGCATAAAATATTGAATAAGTTACACATTTTGCGAAATATACCATTTAGAGTTTCTGAGTTATGATCTGTTCTACGTTACTTTCCGAATGACAAATAGTGCACGTAATTCTCCCATCTGCAGAACAGTTATAATGCGTGTTTTGCTGAGATAGACATGTCCATACTTAAATGCCCTCATTTCTTATGAAAACATAAATTTCTGTAACTGTGCTAAAGCGTTTTGTTCCGTTTGATGCTTGTTGCTGTTTCTATCTTGTTGACATCTTTTGCTTTTTTTAGTTTCGAGATTGTTTATTGTTATTGTATACCTTCTATATTGGATGTTGTTCATCATTCCTATTTATCATTTGTACAATATGTTATTTTACTTGAGTGAATACTGTTTCTGGACGTTGCCTGTTTGAATTCCTTTATATGTACAATAAATAAATAAAGCTATCTCAAAATGAAATAACCTGAAGCTGCTGATAAATTTCCTGATAAGGTTCCAGTACGGCCGTCCATCGTAAAATACACTTTCTCCTTTCTGCCAGCAAATAGTATGCTTGCACATTAATCAATTTTCAAATAAAAAATTCAACATAATAGCTCCCGATTTCTTTCAAAAATGATAGTATCACGAAGAATGAAAAAACTTTCTGAAAAATTAGATATTTTCTCTGCAATGCCAATATCCTTCGTAGGAGTAAAGTAAATACAATCGAACGGATGAATAATGCATTACTGTAGGAACACCGATCCATTTTATCCAGAAAGTATTCCATTAAACGGACAAGGAAAGCAAAGACAAATACCAAGTTCCATATGAGAACCAAAGTCGGGAAGTTTGATATAAAGAACGCCTTTTTTCGAAGTTTCACTCCTCTAAACAAATATTCTACGGTTTGTTCGAAACCGTATGATCAATATACTGACACAAATGTAATGAAACAATCTTCACTTGCAGTTTTCTATCTTCAGAGAAGTTCCGTAATAGTCAATATTTGTTTTATAATGAATGGCAATTTCATCAAATAATACAACGATTTATAAAAATGAAATGAATATTTTCTTACCTGAAATATAGTTTCGAAGATAGTTTGGTGTTATGCATTTTACTTCATGAGAGAGAAAATAAATTTTTGTGATTTTCTTTAAACATGAACTCTATTGATTACAACTTATCAATGATTTGCTATTGAATGGAAGTAAAATTCATTTATGAGTCTGATTTACAATTGATGTTTTCTGAAGAAAGAATATAAAATACATACCTACTGTTCTTATTCATTAATACTAAGCTAATCAGTAAAATATAGACATAGTTATGAATGTTATGAAAATTTGAAAGTTGATAGAAATCAGATTGAGGTGTTCTGTTTTCTTATATTACTCCTAATATAACACAAGATGAACGTTGAAATATTCACTAATACAATGACTTAAAATATCACGGCCCTTCTACGGTGAGTAGCGCAAATTCCAATTTTTATCCATTTACCATTTGCATATTATGGTATGTATTTTTCGTCATTTCAAATCACTGTAACTTCTGACTCCTGTCCATAAGGTCTTTGGTCTTACAAGGTTCTATAAGATCGCAAATTGAAGGATTTGGTCTCGGATATTTATGGGATTAATTTAGATGGTTAATTTATTTAGGCAACGTAACCTAGAGACAATATGGTCTTTTTTCGCCTTATTATTTTCGCTCACTTTAGACCGCGTAAAAACGTTTTCGGAAGTTTCAAAAAACTTTGTTCGATGTGAAATATTCTGAGAATTCACAGAAAACTCGAAGGGAAAATATAAAAAAATATAAAAAACCGTAAAATACTCTTCGAAATTCGCAAAAATAGCAAAAAATTCCTTTAAGTGAGCCAAATCAAATGACATCGATTGCAATTTTCATGTGGAATAAACTTATTGAAACAATGGTTCATAATACCAATTTACACATTTATTAAAAGAAATAACGCATGACGCACGTTTCGGTGGAACATCAAATGCTAATGGCAAACTTTTTTTTTGCCATTAGCATCTGAAGAAGGTGAAGTTCTACCGAAACGTGCGTCGAGCGTTATTTCTTTTAATAAATGTGTAAATTGTTATAATTAGTCATTGCTTTAATATGTTTATTAATTCACACCAAGTATCGGCCCAATCAATCCAAAAAATTGGAATAAACTTGTTAGTTTTCTTGAAATTTGTATTAAATGATCATTTTTCATGCTTCAAATACTTAATCTAGTTTGCCATTTGAAATAGATTCGAAATTTGAAAAAAAAATTCAATATCGTAATTTTGACTCCACCTGCATAACCAATTCAACCAATTGAGATATTTATAGTGATTATTACTAGTACTTTCATTGATTATATTGAGTGTTTCATTAAACATGTAATGTTTTCAAATAAATTTATTAAATTATTTTATTTTATGTAAAAAAATTTAATGACACCATTTAGTTGTTTGGCTGAATTATGGATAATCATACAGTTTACTTTAAAAAAAAAGGGTGCTATTTTTTTACGTTACAAATACATCCTCAGACTCATGGCTCCCTCCAAAACAATTGCCTGGATCCGCCATTGCTTTTTCCATATAGGTTTCACGTCTCTCCATATTTGTACGAATTAAATGAACTTAATATTGAAAACCGCATAGAATTGCTTATTGTAACTTTTCTACAAAACTTAGTCTCGTCACAGTGTCCTTACTATTTATTCCGTATTTTAATCAAGAGATCTACCATACACACAGTCTCTTTTGGCTAACACATTTATCCGATATTTGTTGAATGTCCAAATTAGTTTTTTAAGAATGATGGAGGCTATTCGATCGAATTAAAAATAACTGAATACAAAGAAGCAGTTATTTCGAAAGTTGAACAGAATAGATATGAGAATATTGAGGAATTCCATTAAAAACGTGATATTTCTGAATTTCCTGATTTCCAATTTCAAGAATTTTGTGGACACTCTGTTTTTCATTTCAATACTAGTCAATGAATTAGAATTAGCTTCTTTCAAAATAAATTCAAAAAACCGAGGCAAATCTAGTTATCGTTTCTATAATATCAGTTAATATATGAATAATTAACTGTAAATCATAATAATTAAATGTAAATATTTCTAAAACCGTAGAAGATAATTATAGGATGTTATTTGCAAAAATTACTCAGAATGTTGACTGTATCGTAAGTCAACAGCTTACGACACAGTCAACCACCGACTGCTCCTGGGGAAAATATACGCACTGAGTAGGGACTATAGACTAACCTTACTGATTGGAAACCTCCTCCAGAACCGAAGATTTTTCGTGGATTTCCAGGGACAGAGAAGCCGGTGGAGGACACAAAAAAATGGCCTCCCCCAAGGAAGTGTACTGGCCCCAACACTCTTCAACATCTACACTAATGACCAGCCCCTCTCCCAAGGCACAGAAAGCTTCATATATGCGGATGATTGCGCCATTACCGCTCAAGCAGACAACTTTGAAACTGTCGAACAGAACCTGTCAGAAGCACTCGAACAGCTTGCCACCTACTATAAGGAGAACCAACTCAAACCCAGCCCAAGCAAAACCCAATCCTTCGCTTTCCACCTAAAGAATAGACAAGCTGCAAGAAGACTACAACTTAACTGGAAAGGAGTGCCCCTGGAACACTGCGAAACACCAAAGTACCTAGGCATCACCTTGGATAGAGCGCTTACCTATAAGAAGCATTGCATGAACACCAAACACAAAGTAGCCGCGAGAAACAACATTGTGCGCAAACTAACGGGCACCACATGGGGGCACAGCCTGGAATAGTGAGAATCACAGCTCTTGCTTTGTGCTATTCAACGGCGGAGTACGCGTGCCCAGTGTGGTACAACTCTAGTCACACCAAGCAGGTGGACATACCGCTCAATGAATCCTGCCGCATCATCACAGGCTGTCTGAGACCAACTCCGACTGATAAACTGTACTGCCTTGCAGGCGTGGCCCCACCAGACATTAGAAGGAAAGTGGCGGCCTGGAAAGAAAAGACAAAGGCGTCGACCTCACCAGCCCACCCGCTGTACGAACACCAGCCAGCCCGCCGGCGACTAAAGTCTAGAATAAGTTTCCTGCACACTGCAGAGGACATCGTCGGGACACAGCAGCTAGCGAGGCTGGCAATGTGGTGGGAGGAAAACGCGCATCTTAGGAAATGGATGGTCCCAAACGAAGAACTGCCTGAATATGGAAGGATGGTCGACATGGAAATCTCTTAATAGGCTGCGCTCTGGTGTCGCACGATCCAAAGAGAATATGCGCAGATGGGGCCTATCAAACGAACCGGCACTGTGCGACTGTGGACACACTCAAACCACCTCCCACCTCACGCAGTGCGTACTGTGCCCAAGCACCTGCACCATGAAGGATTTGATGAATGCCACCCCGGAAGCGCTGGACGTGGCCAAGTTCTGGTCCAAGACATAAAATGAAAATTATTTGAATGTGAGATAATTCTTTACATCTATGTTTTTATACCTTTTTTTGTACCTGTTTATAGCTGTCTTTGTATTTATTAGGCTTACTTTATATATGATGCTTCTGACACGATTAAATAAATAAAAAAACTCAGAATGTTGCATCAAATCCTAATATCTAGTAATATAAACAGAGTTCCACTACTTTCACAGATTCAAAAAAGGATATAATTAGCACAAATAGTTTCAGAAAAAACATCAGAAGGGTTCTTAAAAAAAACTTTTTTCAATAGAATTTTTTTCAAAGGAAAATAATTGGTCTTGTCACCAAATTAATGTCTAAAAGTCTTGATAATTTTGTAAATTCAAGTATCTCTAATTACTTCAACGAGCATAAAATTCTTTATTATTAATTAAGAGCTTTGTTTGTTAAAAAAGCCATTGTTCAGAAAAAGAAAACAGAAATACTCTTGAGATTGTCAACGTACTGATACAAGCAAAAAAGGATTAACTCAATACTCGAACATCGAAATGATCAATAGAGCAGTTTCAAATATTTCTGATGAAAGCAAAGTGTAACCTTACCTCATACACAGCATATTAAATTATGTTCCTCGACCAAACAGACGCAAGGTTATCAGAAAGCTGTGAATATTGTTCTGCTGTGGGATTTGATAGTGGCTATGATTTCAAAGTTTATATTAATCAGTTCGCAAATAACGTCGCTTTTTAACATCGACCATCAAACAAAGTTGTGATGGATGCAAAAGAAAAGTATATTTTCAGGGAATATAGAAACATCAAGTTCAAAAACATATAATAACAGATGAATAGCACATCGAGAATTCAACTAGAAAGTTCAATAATTAACATAACTTAAAGACATACATACTGAATACAATTATGAAGCTAAATGAAATTGAAGAAACACAAAAATTTGAATATTATGCAGTGAAAGTGCCTGTAAATATACTTGAGACAAAAAAACCAGGAATTGAAAGGTAATGTAGAGATGCTATGAAAAAAGATCATTATCTTGTGAATATATACACAAGATTCAAAAAAGTTACTCTAAAACCCTGTTGTAGATTTAACATACACTTTAAGTCAATATGAGAACATATAGATAGCAATAAACTTCTGAATTTTATTTTTTAATTATATGGTGAAAAAATGTTGTAGGTCATTTTCTAAAGTTTTTATCATGAATGGATCGTAAATTATTTATTATATTGAGAAACAAGTTGAATTATTCTATTATTTCCTTGAACCAGATGAGAACATCACCTATGTATCTGTACCATTTTGAAGGTTAGAAATGCTTTATGACTGCTGAAGATTCAAAATCTTCCAGGACCATGTGATATTATTATATTGATCGAATTAGCTTTTCATATTTGCATTTACATGTGGATTCAAGATATTTTTCCAGTTTTATTTTGTTAGATAACAAATAACTTCTTCTCATTTATATATTCTGTTTAAATATTACTTTGTATCTGTATTCAATTATTGAAATAAAAGCGAATGATGAGCAAAAACTAATGCCAACAATCTTCTAAGTTTTAC
>JARQZK010001472.1:622500-645000 GCA_030704885.1 Cynegetis impunctata | reverse complement strand
GAAGAAAATGTAGCTGAATAATTATGGAAAATAAAAATCCGGACACCCTACTGCGTAGCACTAGGAATGATAAAACCCCTCGGCGCATGTGCATGTCGTAATGCCTATCTAAAAAACGCTATAATTTTTTTATTTTACGTGGGGAAAAATTTTTAAAAACACTTTTCTTATGTAATCATAATTATGTTTTATCGATATCCGTTGGAATTTTTAAAATCGGACCAGCTACTAACTTTTTGTCGTGAGACTTACCTTCGCTTCGGAGTAATAAGCAAACCAGTTTCGGAAAATCGAAAAAAAACTTGGTATATTTTTAGAATATCTGTCTAATAATAATATCATAATATGAAGAATCGGAAAGAGTTAAGATATTCATATTGAAATTTAGAAGCGCCTTATAAGGGAAATTCAATTTATTTATTGGATGATGAATTGAAGAATACCTAATAATTTGAGAAAATTTTATGAAATATTTGGGAACATTGGGTATTCGAAACACTTCTTGAGAAATTTAATATTGATTGACAGTCATTATGATGGTACTAGTGTAGCAACAAATGGACAGATAGTGAAACACCAAACATTGCCACATATAAATATCCTAACACATCAAGGTATATTAATTTTATATATTTTATAAAGTGAACAAAGAAAATTCTTCAATAATTCAAAAAATTATCAAACAAATTTTCAAATTAACTGTTTATATGTATTTCGCGACACTAAAGCTACATTCACAATACAACGGTGAATTATAGAAAATGCCGAGTCACCCCGAATCAAAATCTGCATATATCTGATCTCATTAGATCTCATCAGTGCAGTACCCTGTGTATTAATTTTTAATTCAGAGCGAATTAACTAATTGTTTTCCAATACAAATCGTGGTAGGACTACTATTTGGATAAAAACACAGAGCGCCATCCAACAAAGATTTTGGAAACAAATAATTGACTTGTCGTTTTTTATAATTCAACGTTGGATGGTGAATGTAGGTTTCTCGTCTCGGAATATATATAACTAGCTCCCTTTTAAGGTTGTTTGATAGTTTTTGAATTACAAATTGATTTGGCCGATACTTGACGAAAATGTATCACAATAATGTAAATAAAACTTCGGTTTCCGATTTTCACTTTATTTTGTTAAAGATGACAATTGTGTCGTCAAACACAGTGGCTTCATGAGACGAGTAAATCAAACAGTTTGAATTTCTCGACTGATGAAATCAGTGTTTGGCGAAACAATTGTTATTTTTAACAAACTAAAGTGAAAATCATAAACACAAGTTTTGTTTACATTGATTTTTTAATTATTGAAGAATTTTTCATGTTCACTTTATGTAATACATTAAATTGACCATGGTCAACTTGTATATTTTTTATGATTTGATTATATCATTTTTCAAACAATTCACTGTAATAGAATAGAACACCAACTATAAATGAGAACAATTTTGTTCATATATTGTCTAGTTCAGGACGCCAGGCCTTAACTGCGCGTCACTCAGCACAAAATTTACTGTCGTTTAGAAAAACACTCATGCACTCTTCTTGAACACGATAATAGAAACCAACATGCATTTGAGTTTGCTAATGTTAAGATTCTTGACTACCACAAAAATCACAGAAGCAGGTCATTCAGGGAAATGTATCACTTAAAAAGAGATTTAACTTTGCGTAAACTATATATCTGATACTGACCAACTAAGCAATATCTATTGCAAAATTTTAAATTATATTTAGAACACACCATATAAATGCACGAGATGCAAGATTACTTCAATTCATCGCACCGTTTGATCTTGACAAATTGTTATTCCTCTGTGTCTGTGCCAAGTAGCTAAAGTCCGATAGAACATATTTTTTCGAATGAGGAGCAATGAATTTTCTCTCTTGTACTGAATTATCGCATAATATATTAAAATAATGGTAATATAAAAATTCACACGTATATTAAAAATAATAATGCATGTCGTACGTTTCTGAGAGACTCCAACTTCGTTTAATTCTAATTGCAAACTGATAACATATGTTTATACATTGAATGACAACAAAGAAATATATAATAAATTAGGTATTAAGTGTAAATACAGTAATGTATACAAATAATAATTTAGGGTGGATATTTCATACTCCATTGCTAGTCAGGTCTTTAAAAGATTAAGGAGTGAGTTTTTACTATGGACAATCTGACTATTCAATAGGAGTCCCAAATGTTTATATTAACTAATCTGTAGAGATTCTAGGAAATGTAGTTATGTTCCCTCATTTCGCCCATTTCATATTTCAAAGTGTGATTTGAATGTGTGATTTTCATAGACTAAATGGTTTGATTAATATTAATCCAATCTTAAATTATCAAAGTTCTATTAATATTCATAATTTCAGAACATAAAACGAAATTCTATTATCTTAAATTGGATTCAGCAAACCATTTAATCCATAAAAATCACACATTCAATTCAGACTTATTTCTATATTAACCACATAACAAACATCCTCCTCAATCTTTTCAAAATCACGTAGGTGCCTAACTAGATAGTAGAAAACACCGTCCACATCAATCATGAACTCACAAGAGAAAACCTTTTCAAGATAGCTAGAGAGTTTAAGAAACTATAAGATTACATGTTCGTCTGGAATGATAAAAAATTACTTGAAGTGAAGAAGAAAAATTATTCCATAATTTGAAAAATTATCAATAAAATTCCCAAGGGAAATGGTTATATGTTATCCCGGAACGAGAATTCTACATTCACAATCCAACAGTGAACTATAGAAATTGTCAAGTCTTTTCGACTCAAAATCTGCATACAGCAGTTTCGATCTTGTTAGGTCTCTTCAGTGAAGGTTATTTATATTTGGCTCGGAGAAAATTGTCAAATTTATATTTGTTGCCCTATACAAATAGCGGTCGGGACTAGTATCTGGATAACAACCTAGAGCGCCATCCACCAAGGATATTGAAAACCAACAATTCACCTCTTGGATCAAAAATGCAAAATCCCGTTGCGAGGAGACATATTTCCTGATATGAAATGTCTACTCTGTAACTGTGGCGTGTTCGGTTCCAAAGAACTCTTACTTGGCGTTTTTTAAAACTCTGGACATACTGACAAGAGTGCGCTCTATAAATACTTGTCCCGATATTCGCTATATTCGAGATCATATCGTGAATAATGATTTATGAGTTGACCATGGTCAATTCAATATACTACATAAAGGAACAAGGAGAACTCTTCAATCATTCAAAAAATTATCAAACAACTTTCCAAGGGAGCACATATAACCGTATTCAGCGATGAGAATTCTTCATTCACAATCCAACAGTGAATTATAGAAATTGTCAAGAAATTTGTTTTGGGAAACAATTAGAAATTTGTTAAATATTATGCACTGATGTGCACAAAAGTAAAGGTTCAATACCTACTCTTTTTTGAAAAATATTCTCTCAAGCTACTTGGTCTACACCTTGGAGTAATAATTTGTCCGGGTGATGTTTAAACGTTAGCATAGGAGAAACTAGTTTGATGCTATTCGAATATTCATTATTTTCAACAATTTTGTGATTGGAGACGCGTTTTTGGAATATTTTGGAACGCGTTGTTGATTCGAAGTCAATATAAGATGAACATGAAGCTCTTCAATTATTAACTGTTCCAACTTGTTTCCCAGATTTTGGTAACATGAGCATTAATAAATACTAGACAGCTTTATGAACAAAATCGCGTATGCCGGATACTTCGTGACTACAGTGAAAGAAGAAATTCATCAAAATCTAACCAATATTTAGATAATTAGATTAATTTTGATATTACTCAAACATTTATTCAATCTCATAAATTGAAGTCTTGAACAAAATCCAGTTAATATTTAACCCTTTCATACCGGGTATATTTTCAATGAATTTCCTATGGAGACGGGCATTTTTTAGGTTTGCGTGAACGCTCGTCTCCCGTCCACAATTGACGACGCGAACAGCCATCTCGCGTCCGCAATTGTTGACGCGAACAGCCGTCTCCCGTCCGCAATTGCTGACGTGTACAGCCGTCTCCCGTCCACAATTGTTGATGCGACCAGCCGTCTCCCGTCCGCAATTGATCCGCAAAAAGCCGTCTCTCGTTCGTCAGTCAAATGAAAAAAAAAATTAAACAAAAAATTTTTTTTCAATTTAATCAGATAATAATTTTGTACAGTGTGATATCTTTCAAAACATTGCAATACACATAAAGGTACATCACATGAAACACAACAGAATGAAGTTTCTTTTCGTTTTTTATTCTTTGAACACACTACACATCTTCTGTAGAGCTGCTTTGAAGTCCCCTCATGTTTAGGAAGTTGACTTGGAAAATGTCGTGCTATGAGTCGTAATGGACACTCGGCCTCCTCCTTTCTTCTTGATGTTGACTGGCGCGATGATGTATATTGTGCATATTTACTCACAATATTGTTTACCAAATCTAACTGAAATTTGGCAATAGGGATATTTTTTCCGGTTTTCATTTTATATATAGCTTGAGCATTCAAAAGTGTAATATCGAGCAAATGGAAAAACACTTTTTTGTACCATTTTGTAGTCTTTCTAACTGATTCTATAGAACTTTGCAACATATCAGTACGATCTACTGCGCCCATATGTTCGTTATAGTTCATAATACATTTCGGTTTATATAGATAACGTTCGGTACCTCTTATTTTCTTCTCTGTTCTTACCATATCTGCATTATGGCAAGTGCTCAACATACGGACCTCTCTCTTATCTTGCCACTTCAACGCTAACATATTTTGAGTAGAGGAAAAGACAATTTCTCCAACCTTGAGACGTTGATTCAATGCAGGCATTTCTCTTCTGTTCGATTTTACTGTTCCGCACGCATTTGTCTTGTCGGAGTACAGGAGCTTGTACAAACGTGGACTTGTGTACCAGTTATCAGTGTACAGTGTGTGTCCATTTTCTAAGAAAGGTTCCATCAAAGTCATAACAATGTTTCCAGAAATACCGACATGTTTATTGATATCCTTTATTTCAGTAGATGCTCGTGTATAAATTATGAAATCTACAATATACCCTGTCTCACAATCGCAAAGGATAAAAAATTTTATTCCAAATCTATGCCTTTCTTTCGGAATATATTGTTTGAAGGAGAGTCTTCCCTTATATAGCATCAAGCTCTCGTCAATGCATAGATTCTGGAATGGATAAAATATTTCTTTATAAATTTTGCGAAAATGAGTCAAAAGAGGTTTAATTTTCCTTAGTATGTCATCACTTTCTAAATTATTATCTGAGAAATGTAGTGCCGATAATATTGACTAATATCTATTTCGACTAAACATCTTTCCAAAAAAAGGTGTGGCCAGTGTAACATCATCTGTCTAGTAATCTTTTATGTTCAGTTTTTTCACCTGGGGCATCAATAACGACGCAGCAATGAAAAGATACTTTTCATTTTTATTCACATCTCGCCATTTCAAAATTTTCGAACCAACACGCCCCTCTTCCCAATTTTGTTCATGATACAAATTTGTTTCATTCACAATCAATTCTATCAAATTTTCATCAAAAAACAACAGAAAACAGTCTAGAGGTGTTAAATCTTCGGGCAAATTTACGATTTTACATCCACTTTGTTCAGAGTTGAAGGAATGAATTTTTGGTTCAAATCTTTTCTCTTTCCAAATGAAACTTTCTTCTTCGGATTCTTGTGAAAGAGCTAAAAAGCAAAAAAAAATAAACATTCATAACCTATCGAAAGAGAGAATTATTGTACCCTCATCAAAGTCCTGATTATCATTCTCGTCCGAAATCAATGTTTCACTATACTCCTCATCACTACCAGACGCTTGAAAATTAATATCTTTCTCGTCACTCTCTTCTAAACATTTTCTCAATTCTTCTTCAGTCAAACCTCTACGAGCCATTTTACTCAACTGAAATTTGTCCACTTGAAACCGCGCCACGTCGCCCACGCCTAATACCGATATACGTCAAGTTATACCCACCAAAATTAATGTAAACATAATTTTTAGCCTATATATTTCAATACTTATATATATATATATATATATATCAAGACGTGAACGGCCGCTTCCCGGCTTAAATGCTTAAAATTGGGTTGCGTTGAAACTCGAGCCTCGGCTGACGGACCCATGAGCTCCAAACGGGGAAACACGTCTCCCTTACTGAAATGGGTTAAATACTTTCATATATGTAGATCTGAATACAAAACTCCGGTAGGGTAATCATTTCATATAAATAGTCGATAGTTTGATTGAAGATACAGTGAAAAATAAATAAAAAGGTTTTCAATGAAATACTCAGTATAAATTTTTCGCTTGTAAAAAAATAAACATGAGAATTAATTTATTGTTGAAAGATGGATCTACGCTATCCACCTGATCGATATAAGGAAAAAAAATAACAAGTTCAATTCAAGTTCTTGACAGAACTGAATTTAACTTGATGCTATTCATCTAATTTACTCATTTCCTAAAGGAATTTGAGTAGCCATATCTGTAACTTTGAGCAATAAACTCCGGTTCCGAAATTGTGAAAGTTATTTGAAAGTATAATAAAGGATAATCAGGAGAAACATATTTTTCTTATGTACGAAATAGGGTAGATCAATATCTACTTAGTTGTCTCAACATCATACATATATAAAAAAGCTTTAATATATGTGTTCTACGTAGAACTGTATTTCTGTATGGAGTGTAATTATTTGATTCCTAATTGAAAGAAATATCTATCGAATTTATATATTCCGTATCGAAAGTCAACAGCGAGGTGCAAGAAATGTTTTTATATCCGTTTTATAATTTCAAAACCACGATTTTCGAGATTTTTTCGATAAATAGGTGCATATGTATTTATATTTATATATATATTGTAACGTGAACTCCCCTTATGAAACAATAAAAATGAATTTTGGATAAATTACAAAAATTAAATGCTCCGACTAGTTCAAATATTTAGGGAAATTCGGTCACACTTTACCTGATTCATTCACACGAGACAATGAGACAAAGTAACTTTACTAAAATATCTATTAAGCTTATTTGTAAAATTTGGTTCAAAGATTACAAGTAAGATACAATTAAATTGAATAATGTAAAATGAAGAAAGTTAATTTGATTTCGCTCTTTTTAGTATACTGATCTGTTTTTCCAAAGATCTCCAATTCAGCCTCCTGACGTTTTGGAAACTCAGACTCTGGACGTTTTCAGATTCCTTGAAACTCTTGACGTTTTTGAAATTCAGACTACAGACGTTTTGGAAACTCGGACTCCAGATGTTTTTGGAAACCCCAGAGGTTTTTCAAATTACTGACTCCTGCGGTTTTTGAAATTCCGACTCCTGCAGTTTTTGAAATTCCGACTCCTGCAGTTTTTGAACTCAGACTCCAGCAGTTTTCGAACTCAGAATCCCGCAGTTTTGCTAAAATTCACATTATCGAATTTCAGTTTAATTAACTTTCAATAATTTTGTTTGCTGCGTAGATTCCTATCCTTCTTAATCTTATCTACAAACGATACTACGTTCTTTGAATCAAATAAAAAAACTAAGAGATAAGGAAAGTGTTTTTTTTTGAGCAAAAAAAACACAACACAAACTTCCATCAACGCAACAAGCAAAAAAACAAGGTTAAAAAAGAAAATTTGAACTGAGAAAATTTTGTCTGAAGGTAATTAACGTGAATGTATAGAAAAAGAATTGTTCAACTGTTCCAGAACATAAACTTCGGAGACCATTATGAATATTGAAAATAAAAATGAAAATTAAACTACAAGTTCACAAATATGATCGAAATTATTTACTCAATGTCATTAATCAATATATAGAAACACTTACCGCTTCCTAGCGCAAAGATATTTAGCAAAAATTTATCAACTTCGGGATTACTATAAAGTGAGAATATGTTATAATTCGACGTTATTAACTCGAGGCCTCGGTAGACCAGCGGTAAGGTGAACTGCCTTATACCGTTTGTAAACCGAGGATTGTGGGTTCGAGTCCCACCTCGCTCTTGGGTATTGTGTATGTCCGGAATTTAGTGGTTCTATTTATAAAAGTTAAATTGTTGGGTAATGTACATCGTTTACAAGCCCATTGGCTGTTCGGAACCGAACGTTAAACTGTAGGTCCCTCGAGTTAAAAAAAAAACTCGAACTCTCTAGTTGAAAAGAAAAACGGTTTCAGTTAGCGTCCTGGATTATACAATTTATCCCTTCTACTATTTGAAGTGACGCTAGAAATCACAGAATCTTCTTTACTGACTGATCTCGGCTAGAATTTGGTTTAGCCAGTGGACGGTATTTCATAACGTTACAATATATATATATATATATATATATATATATATATATATATATAATATATATATATATATATATATATATATATATATATATATATATATATATATATATATATTTATATATGTATATATATATATATATATATAATATATATATATATATATATATATATATATATATATATATATATATAATATATATATATATATATAAATATATATATATATATATATATATATACGGGTGACCGCGTCCCGTATAACAACCTTAAGATGGAACTGGGCCGGTCATGTGGCGCGACTTTCGGACAATCGCTGGACAAAAAGAATACTTCAATGGAGACCGCGCCAAGACGCATACAGAAGAGGAGGCCGTCCACCAACCAGATGGGCATCAAAATTATAGAGACCAACTGGATAGAGGCAGCAGAGAATCGACAAGGATGGAGGAAGCTACGAGTGACCTATGTCCAGCAGTGGACGCGATTGGTCGATTGATGATGATTATGATGATACATATATATATATATATATATATATATATATATATATATATATATATATATATATATATATATATATATATATATATATATATATATATATATATATATATATATATATATATATATATATATATATATATATATATATATATATTTATTTATTTAAAACAAATGAGGACCTCAACAGGAATTGGCCCTATAATAGAGATGATTCCATAGGAAACAATTCACAAATTATTGAGATATATTAACAAAGAAACAAAACCAAAAACAACAGTAGAAACAGAAATTACAATATTGTTAAATTACTTAAATATATCAAACCAACTCATATTCAGAAGTGATTGTAACGAAGCAAGTAACCGCATAGTTTCTTTTTGAAACCAACTTAACTTTCATTAAAAACATCAATATCTTCAATATGCCAGATATAAAAATCTGCAATTCTTAGGACAACAGATGAAGTATAATATAAATTCGTTCTTGCTTTTGGAACACAGAAAAGAGTACTATGACGATTTGTATACTGCGGTACATTGAAAGATAAATAAGCAATCAGCGGAAAATCGTATACATCATTAATAAATCTGTATAGAAATATTTCATCAAAATACATCCTTCTATGCTCCAAACTCAGGGCCTTATAATAACGTAAAATAACATTATAATTTCTCAAATACAAATTTCCACTAAATCTGAAAGTAGGATTTCTGAAAAATATCTTCTGTACACTCTCGATACGATTAATATATTTGTGATAATAAGGAAACCAAACAACACTCGCATTCTCGAAATTACTACGAACCAAAGAACAATAAAGAGTCTTTAATGTGACTACCTCCTCAAAATCCTTTGTGATTCTCAGTACAAAACCCAAAACCTTGAAACTCTTTCTGACGATAGTTATAATGTGTACTGCAAATGACAGTGTAGCATCGAAAGAATTCCAAGGTCCCTAATTTGATCCACCCTCACAAACATACTTCCTCCCACGGATAAGAAAGTGGTAAAAGCATTAACATTTCTAGTAAAGGTTACTTGCTTACATTTTTGTGCATTGAGAATCAGATACCTATTCTCCCAAAATTACAACAAACGATTCAAATCCTTCTAGAGCAAAGCTAAATCACTAGAGTTTCTAACCTGTTTGTAAATCTTCAAATCATCAGCATACAAGCTGTGGGGGCTATGCAAAAAGAGTCCGAGACATTATTAATATAAACTGAAAAGAGAAGAGGTCCAAGATGTGATCCCTGCGGTACACCAGATGTCATATTCACTTTTTCCGATGTTTTCCCATTAACAATTACGTATATCTGCATACCAGCCAAATAAGATTCCAACCATTTCAAAAAGGCCATCACACCTATATCCCCCAGTATTTTCAACAATGTTTGATGATGGACCTTATCGAAAGCTTTTGCTATATATGTGTATACAGAATCCACCTGAACCCCTTCTATGGACTTAAGTTTGTCAGAACTGGACGCTTCCTGTAAAAACCGTGCTGATGAAGAGAGACCTTCCCACGTAAAAAATTAAGAAGCAAGTCCGTGATAATTGATTCAAAAATCTTTCCAAAATGAAATAAAATAGAAACCGGCCGATAATTGTTGATTTCGGAGTTTCGTCCAGACTTGAAAATAGGAACCACCTTACCTAGTTTCCATATATCTTTAAAAACACCCTGCGCCTACGATCTGTTGAATACCAGTTGACATTCAGCATTCCAATTTTTTTGACGAAAAAAGAGGAGTTTTGGATTCATATTTCTCTCGTTTGCTTGATGTTTCATAGACTCCACTAAAATAATTAACAAACGCATTAGCGATCGTGCGTTCAGTTTCATAGGCCTCACCGTTGTGAACCATCGTACAAAGCATTCTCTCATTCCTATTTATGGATGAAACATATGACCAAAAAATTTTCGGATCGCCAGCAATATTCGCCTCTACCGATGAAATATATTTTTTATAATCTCTCTCAATTAATTTTTTACACTCCTCACGTAATTCAGAAAAGCGTTCATAATCAGAATTATTTTTAAAACTTTTAAAATCAATGACCTCTCTGACCTCTCTGATTTATGTATGGTCTAATGACCATTATTCATATTATACTATGCAAATGGAATATATACGAATCAATCTCTTGGAGGTAGGTATCAGGGAATATATACAAGGATGAAACTATAACTATTTATTCAATTGTTACATAATAATTTTATTAATTGTATAATAATTATAGGTTATGATCAATCAGTATCAATCAATAAATCATGAGGAACTTTCGAAGGCACCCTGTAATGTCCCCAAGGAAGCGTCTCATCTGTTCCAGGTATTAAATATCGTCTTCAGGGCTGAGTGCATATTTCTGCTGTGTGATAGAATATACCTCATGCTTATCTGCTCTTATCAAGTTTTGGGTTACGGTAACCTCCTTCCATGTATCAAGACATTTTTCATGATCTTCAAAAGTAATCTTTGTCTTCACAACTGACGATTTGACTCCTTTGGCTTTCTTCATAACACCAGCATTTTTAATAATGTCATCTATCTCATCATCATCGTATCCTTCATCAGCCCACTGCTTCTTTTCTTCTTCTATATCTTCATAAGTCTTCAATACTTTCGTAGTGTATAATTTTGAACGAAGTCCCACATAATTTGTCATAGGAGTTCCATTGTTTTCACCTTTCATCATACCCAATACTTTCATATTCGCTTGAGGAATTCCATAAATATTTTCAGGTATCGGATGTATCAGAACGGGCATAGCAATCACGTTTCATAACCTCATATGGATCCTTACATAGCTTATAAAGTAAACTGTCAGTGTCCGTATAGATGGCGCTGCAGTCGCTCCCAAACTCTTCTTTCATATAATCATAATGAAAAGCATAAATAGTTGTTTTGGCCAAGTCGAGTATTGCCTGTCCAACATATATAGGTTTATTAATTTATAGGTTTGAATAAACTTTTCTCGAACTTGTTCTTTGCATTCTTTCGAAGTTCAGTATTCAAACCGATATAACTTTTAAGCCAATGTGCTTGCTTGAACTTCAGGACTTTATGAATTTTTTAAGTGCCAAACCGTGTTTAATCGCCTGCTTCAATGCTTGATAATGAATAATATATTTTTGTTATGATGTAGTGTGGCCATCAATTTTGAGCGTTCCTTTCCAGTCTCACAAGGTTTACCGGTCTTTGGATTAATATGTTCAGTGCAAAACGGAATATCTTCAAGGAGATCCACCTCTAGCATATATCCTGTATCTACGTCATTCGGAATGGAGGTGACATCAATATCGGTATTTTCACACCATTCGAAGCCTCCGTATGGGAGATATTGACTCATGGCCCAACCATATTGATTATTTATATCAAGGAACATCAAATACTTTGAACGTTTCGTCGGATCATAATTGTTACAATAAACGTTGTCTGCAGTAGCTCTTCTAAGACTACAAACTTGACTGAGACCTCCACGTATGCCTCGTTCAATGAAGAGAAACATATCTGGATCTGTGAGAAGTTCCAATTCTTGCTTAGTATATTTTCACATCGCAACCCAAGTGAATCCAGGTAATGTGAAATAATGAGCAGGATCGAGCTTATAGGTTTCAAGACAGCTCGATCGAAATTGTTCGAATACATCTGTCAGAAGAAGAATATCAGTCTTCATGTATAGATCAACGTATTCGCCCAAGTGATTAGGATTGAATTCATTCCAAACTCGTTGTGCCCTACGATACACTCTTTGAGGGCAGAGTTTATTATCGAGATTATTATAGAAAGCCTCAATAGATGGTAAACTTGTGTCACCAAATCTCGAAAATGCATCAAGGTAATCATATGGCATAACCCCCTTCTTTGTAAGTAGTTTTAAGCGATTCGCATCTAATTCAGAAAACTGCGATCTCAGATTTGGATATTCAGTTAAGTATGTTGCTAGGTTATCTAGTGAGGAGTTCATAAATCGAAATGAATCAATGAAACGGAACTGAATTGGTGTTTTATGAATGTGTTTAGTGAATGAAATATACTTTTCTTTAGTTATAGGTAGTGAATCTTTCCTTGCATCCATGTTGCAACATCCTCAATAATGAAATTAGCATCATATCCACTGAGGTTATGAAACACCACAGAAATCACACGGCTATGTTGATAGTTTATATTGCATGGTTCAGGAGCAGCACCTCTATAATTGTTTTCAGGAATCAAATGGTTATGGTCTCGCACTCTCTTATCATCCAGAGAGAAAGCATGATCACATATATGACACTACATAGCACTTCTAAATTCAGATTCATGCTGAGGAGTCATATCAATATTATACGAACACCAAGAGACAGTAGAGAGATCTTCCGCTAGCTGTCTCATTTCATCTGCAAACCACTGCATACAATCCTCTTCACGATGAGATTTATATAAACTTAAAGAATCATCATAGAAACATTTCAGATAATATCCTACAGCTGCAGGTACATGATGTTGCAGCTTTTTAATATCATTGGTAGGTTTCAAAATGCTTTCCAAATCTGCGTGAATAATGAATGGCCCCTTTTCTTTATTCTTATGATTTTTAAATTTGAGAATATTTCGACCTTCTCGAGGCATCTTAATTGCAGTCTCATTCATCATAAGACACATTTCCATATGTTCCTTCAGCTTATCAAGAGACTGATAGGAGTGGAGATATATGTCGCAAATATAATTTATATGGCCTTTTTTACTCAACTGTTTTGATACCAGACGAGATAAATTTTTGATTAAAATATAATGAAATTTTATTTCCACCTCAGCATTATTTCCATTATCAATATTATTTTTAGAAAAATGGACATTTTGAACCAATAAACGATTGATATGTTTATCAACACAGTTTTTAGTCTGGTATAGTGGAAGAGTAATAAATCTATTCGCTTCTTTCTTAAGGATGTAAACATTGATAGACACTTCGTTCTGTTTTTCAAATGATGGAATCTGCTTCATAGTCATAGGAAACTGAATTCCTTTCAGTTTAAGTACTTCCGAATAATGTGGATACTTTGTTATTCTATCAACATGCTCCTCAACAGGAAACAACGGAGCCACTACAGCCCACGCAAAACAAGCGTTATCATTATTCTTCAAATTAATGCAGGCATGTTTTTCCTTTAATTTTTCTGGTAGTTCAATGTAAGATGAGCCCTATTGAGGGGTGAATTTATTAATATTAACACCCAAATTAACAACTTGCTTCAAGGCCCATCCGGAGTCTCGCCCTTGAAACTCTTCCAACTTTCTCAGTAAAGGTTCTTTAACGTTCTTATCAAACCAAGAGTTAAGATCAGTATCTCTATATATAGGCTCATTAGATGTTGTGAAATATTTGAATTCACTCAATACACGACCACCGCTCACAATTTCAAACTCTCCACCAAACACTGCGTTAACCTTGACAGCTTCAATTTGTTTCAAGTTATTGAGTAGCCGTCGTCTGAATATCACACGAAAATCAGCTAAAAACTCTAGAGGATCCTTATGTTTGAGATTAGAAATAACTCCTGTTCTAATACGGCAATTGACTGCGCATAATCTTCACTTGCCCCATCTTCATCGTTAGATTCTGCTTTTCTCCAATAATCTTAATCGATTTTAACTTGTTGTTAATTCTCCGTAGAGCTAATGAATACTCTTTAAGTCCATCATTAACCATTTTTTCATCATTGCTTATTTTCAGGAAACACAGCAGTGCCCGTATCTTATTCAACAGTGCAGCAATCATGTTGGTTGTTGTCTCATGAACGATCAGAAGAAACTGAATCAGAACTCTAGAATTCAACGATTTAATACAAATCAAGTCAGTGGAATACTAAACATTAGTACAAGATATCCACGGTGTAGAAAAAAGAATATAGACTAGAAATTTTTTACTATGAGGGTGAATTATTCATTAGGGTGTTTAGATTATAATATGTTATGGAGCGTCAAAAGGTCAATAAGGGATGTCAGAGAGTCTGCGAAAACGTTATTCTTACTTTTAAATGTACCGTTTCTGAAATAATAAGATTTTTATACTTTTATGATGACTTAGAAAATTTTCATTGTGAAATGTAATAATATGTTATTCGATGATCTAACATAATGTGACTCATCTTCACAATCTTTTTACAGATAATTGAATTTCACGATTTCGTGTATCTCGTGCTGAATAAATAGGTGGGTTGGTTTTCCTTAATCTTTGAAAAAATAAGTACACAATACTGATTCATTAATGAATTGTGGCTCCATTCTGGTATAAAAAGGACGACCGACTATTTTCTTCACGAAGGCTTGACAGACGTATCCCTATAGGAAGAGAGTACTTGCTCCTGATGTCTGTAAGACCTATGTACAAAGTAGGCAGTCATTGTTAATGAGTAGGTATGACCAATGTCGATTTATCTACTAAGATGTTCTGGAATAATGAGCCTACATACAGAGATACTGATCTTAACTCTTGGTTTGATGAGAACGTTAAAGAACCTTTACTGAGAAAGTTGGGAGAGTTTCAAGAGCGAGACTCTGGATGGGCCTTGAAGCAAGTTGTTAATTTGGGTGTTAATATTAATAAACTCACCCCTCAATTGGGCTAATCTTACATTGACCTACCAGAAGAAATAAAGAAAAAACATGCCTGCATTAATTTGAATAATAATGATAACGCTTGTTTTGCGTGGGCTGTAGTGGCTCCGTTGTTTTCTGTTAAGGTGCATGTTGATAGAATAACAAAGTATCCACATTATTCGGAAGTACTTAAACTGAAAGGAATTCAGTTTTCTATGACTATGAAGCAGATTCCATCATTTGAAAAACAGAACGAAGTGTCTATCAATGTTTACATCCTTAAGAAAAAAGCGAATAGATTTATTACTCTTCCACCTGACCTGACTAAAAACTGTGTTGATAAACATATCAATCTTTCATTGCTTCTAAATATCTATTTTTCTGAAAATAATATTGATAATGGAAATAATGCTGAGGTGGAAATAAAATTTCATTATGTTTTAATCTGAAATTCATCTCGTCTGGTATCAAAACAGTTGAGTAAAAAAGGCCATACAAAGTATATTTGCGACAGATGTCTCCACAATTATAAGTCTCTTGATAAGCTGAAGGAACATATGAAAATGTGTCTTATGATGAATGAGACTGCAATTAAGGTGCCTCAAGAAGGTCGAAATATTCTTATATTTAAAAATCATAAGAATAAAGAAAAAGCGCCAGTCATTATTTAAGCAGATTTGGAAAGCATTTTGAAACCTAGCAATGATATTAACATGCAACATCATGTACCTGCAGCTGTAGGATATTATCTGGAATGTTTCTATGATGATTCTCTAAGTTTATATAAATCTCATCGTGGAAAGGATTGTATACATTATTTCACATTACCTGGATTCACTTGGGATGCGATGTTAAAATATACTAAGCAAGAATTGGAGCTTCTCACAGATTCAGATATGTTTCTCTTCATTGAACGAGGCATACGTGGAGGTCTCAGTCAAGTTTGCAGTCTTAGAAGAGCTACTGCAAACAACGTTTATTGTAACTATTATGATCCGACGAAACGTTCAAAGTATTTGATGTTCTTTGTTATAAATAATCAATATGGTTGGGCCATGAGTCAATATCTCCCATACGGAGGGTTCGAATGGTGTGAAAATACCGATATTGATGTCACCTCCATTCCGAATGACGTAGATACAGGATATATGCTAGAGGTGGATCTCGAGTATCCTCAAGAATTACACAATCTCCATAAAGATATTCCATTTCGCACTGAACATATTAATCCAAAGACCGGTAAACCTCGTGAGACTGGAAAGGAACGCTCAAAATTGATGGTCACACTACATCATAAAAAAATATATTATTGAATAAAGTATAAACTTTAAAATAAAAACACTTGGCTTATGTTTCACAATATAAAAAATATTTAGATACTGTATTTAGCAGTAATAAAAAGTCGACATGTTTCGAGTTATGAACTCATTATCAAGAAACTCGACTCTAACATGTCGACTTTTTATTACTGCTAAATACAGTATCTAAATATTTTTTATATTGTGAAACATAAGCCAAGTGTTTTTATTTTAAAGTTTATACTTTACTCTTTATGCTGTTTCACCTAGTGATGTGCGAAAATTCAATCTCAGTTAAATATATTATTCATTATCAAGCATTGAAGCAGGCGATTAAACATGGTTTTGCACTTAAAAAAATTCATAAAGTCCTGAAGTTCAAGCAAGCACCTTGGCTTAAAAGTTATATCGATTTGAATACTGAACTTCGAAAGAATGCAAAGAACAAGTTCGAGAAAAGTTTATTCAAACCTATAAATAAGGCTGTTTTCGGTAAAACTATGGAGAATATACGTAAACGTGTCAACGTGTGCCTTCTAACTAAATGGTTTGGACGGTATGGTGCCGAGGCATATATTGCTAAACCTAAATTCCAGAACTGTACGATATTCAACGAAAATCTTGTTGCTATTGAATTGAGAAAAATGGAAGTCTTCTTTAATAAACCTTTATATGTTGGACAGGCAATACTCGACTCGGCCAAAAAAACTATTTATGCTTTTCATTATGATTATATGAAAAAAGAGTTTGGGAGCGACTGCAGCGCCATCTAAACGGACACTGACTGTTTACTTTATGAGCTATGTAAGGATCCATATGAGGTTATGAAACGTGATTGCTATGCCCGTTTTGATACATCCGATACCTGAAAATATTTATGGAATTCCTCAAGTGAATATGAAAGTATTGGGTATAATGAAAGGTGGAAACAATGGAACTCCTATGACAAATAATGTGGGACTTCGTTCAAAATTATACACTACGAAAGTATTGAAGACTTATGAAGATATAGAAGAAGAAAAGAAGCAGTGGGGTGATGAAGGATACGATGATGATGAGATAGATGACATTATTAAAAATGATAGTGTTATGAAGAAATCCAAAGGAGTCAAATCGTCAGTTGTGAAGACAAAAAATACTTTTGAAGATCATGAAAAATGTCTTGATATATGGAAGGGGGTTACCATAACCCAAAACTTGATAAGAGCCGATATGCATAAGGTATATTCCATCACACAACAGAAAATTGCACTCAGCCCTGAAGACGATATTTAATACCTGGAACAGATGAGACGCTTCCTTGGGGACATTACAGGGTGCCTTCGAACGTTCTTCATGATGATCTATTGATTGATACTGATTGATCGTAACCTATAATCATTATACAATTAATAAAATTATTATGTAACAATTAAATGAATAGTTATATTTTCATCCTTGTATCTATTCCCTGCTACCTGCCTCCAAGAGATTGATTTGTATATATTCCATTTGCATAGTATAATATGAATAATGGTCATTAGACCATACATACATCAGAGAGGTCATTGACCCAAATGCAAAAGGGAACCATTTTCGGTACTCTCGAACTTAGATTTCGTTATGGGAATTCACATGTAGAAATGACCCAAAGTGGTCTAGAATCGGCCTAGCCCATATACTGTGCGATTGTTCACCTTGGTACATATTTCAATGATTCTGTTCAGTACAGCATGAAAATCATACACGCAAACATTTACATCTGGATTATTTAAGACATCATCCCAATCAATCTCATTCGACTTACAATAGATTTGGAATCTGCTTTAGATTTAGAGCGAGATCTATCAGGAACTATCATATGAACAGCGATATCAGCCATAACCTCAAGGGCAGGATGAAGAGCATCCTCCCGAACTAATGGCAAGTTGCTTCAACTCACATGAATTTTTTCATGAAAATTGGAAATTATAAGATCTAATATTTTACTGTTATGGTTCACGATTTCATTATACTGATTCAGAGAATTATACGCACAAAATTCATTGAATATAATGTATCTACCCTTCTGCACCAAATTATTCACAAAACAATCAATTTAATCATAAAAGACCAGATTAAGTCGCTCAAATTGAAATCACCAAGCATCAGAAAAAAGCTGCCATCTCGATTCTCAAGAAATGTAGAAACGCCATCTAAATATATGTTTAAATTATTGTTCTGTAGATCAGGGGGAATAAAACAGACACAAAGGAGAAGTTTGTTGCATCCTGGTAAAGCGATTTCCAACCATAGATTCTTAACTGCAGTTCCATTCCGCACCCCCGAAAGAAGCAAAGCACTAACCCGACTTGAAACAGCTGCTAATACACCTCCACCATCACTTTTCAAATTATTTAAATCACACCTATCCTTTCTAAAAACATTATAATTATTGAAGAATATTTCTGAGTTTTTGATTCGCGGTTGAAGCCACGATTCTGTAACACATATCAAGTGATAGTTGCTATTCATAGTAGCCATAAAAAAATCAGACGTTTTGCTACGTAAACCGCTACAGTTTTGATGATATAAATTCAGAGACGTAGCCATCCTACTACCAATTATACAACTTATCGAAATTCAAACTGTCTCTTCATTTTGAAATTCAGCAGGTGAGATTCCGAAACAATGCGAGTGATTTTCGAACCTTCGTCCCTTCTGATCAGAATCTCACAGTCCTAAGTCCAGCAGAATTCAAGTTTATTAGTTTTACTAAATCTCTTGCTTACAAAAAAACTTTTTTATTATACGGTATTAAACTTTCATTTATGTAAATCATTGCATCGTCCGCACCAAATCCCAAAGCCGAAGCTTCCACTGGATTTTTTCGTTTGAAATTCTTAATGAACTCATCCTTAACGGTCTTATTGCGGAAGCTCACAATAATTGGACAAAATCTTTCTTCTCTGGACCCAAAATGAGCCCTATAACAATTTTCTATATATTTCTCTGAGCTACCAAATTTAACCGTAGTTAATAATTTTTTAACGATATCTAAAACGTTTTCGTTTTTAGTTTCGGGTATGTCCACAATCTCAATATCTTTTATTTTCTGTTGCTGTTGATGATTCAATAATTCACTTGTAATTCACACATTTTCACTTTACAAAGCATCAACTTCAACTTCAACGGCTTTCATTTTATTATCAAACTTTTTTCACTGAGAAAATTGAACGACTTTGTTGATTAATTTTATTGCTTCGCAATTGATGACAATTCTACTATAATTTTGTCGAGCATCAACTCAATACTCCCAGACATTTTTATGTGATCCTCGCTTACTGCAGGACACTTCAATGTCATCGAAAAACGCATATATTCAGCTCACTTGTGACGAAAATTTCTAAATTTAATTCCACGATTTAACCCAACTACCGGCAATAAATCTCGGAGGGGCGGAAGACACGTGTTTATCTTAACGTGTCGTATCTCAAATAGAATATATATATATATATATATATATATATATATATATATATATATATATATATATATATATATATATATATATATATATATATATATATATCTATATATATATATATATATATATATATATATATATATATAATCTTTTGATAATTATTAGCAATAACAGGCTTGTTGAATCTCAAAAAACTCGATTTTATTAAAAAGTTGACGTTTCGCCACGACATTCGTGGCTTTATCAAAACTTTTGAAAAAATTGAAATTTCTTTGACATTTATTGATTTGAAAAAATTTGAATAGAAAAAGACTACTATGTCTTACTATAATTTTTTTCGGCTGTGGCCGTTCTTTGTTATTTATTACGTGCTACTCAGTCCAATATTAACATACAAATCTGTTATTATTAGATGGTAAGGGAACCTTTACCCACGTAATGTTCGAAATGGTTCAAATTAGTTTGATTTTGAGAAGTCAAAGAATAGGGTACTATTTTTCTTGTTTTCAAAAATTTCTCACTGCGGCTGTGGCCGTCTTCAGTTATTAATTACGTGCTATTTAGTCCAATATCAACAGACAGGTCCATTGATATTAGATGGGAAGGGAACCACAGAAACCTTCACCCACGTAATGTACAAAACAGGTTTAAAATATTTGATTGTTGTCTTTAAAAAGACATTACTTGTAATTTTGGAGATCACATGTTCGAAACTATACTTTCTTTTTAGAAAAATTGAAAATTCTAGATGTTTAGATTTTGTCTAAGAAGATGAGTTGTTATGGTTAGAGTTTGTTTGTTTTGATTTATGTTGTTTCTTCGAAAAATTAAAGAATTAAATCTGCGTATATTGAACTCAAATGTTTGATATCTGTTCTATCATTTACGACTTTATTGAAATTTTTTTGAATATGTAACATCTCTAAATTTCTCTGCGTTTTTGATCTTTTTCTATTTCTAAAATTTTCGTGCTATTGAAGTTGAAGGTATGATTCTCATTGTTTTTATGTTTTATTAGTGCTGTGGTTTGTGTTCTGATATATTTGTGTGCTTTTAGTCTTTCTTCTAAATTTTGAAAAGTTGATCCTATATATGATTTATTACAATTATTACAGGGTATACTATAAACAACATGAGATTTTTGCAGAAGAGGTGTTTTACTTTTTAATTTAGAATATATTTGTTCTATTTGATTTTGTGCGATGTGGGCTACTTTAATATCGTGTGGATTTAAAATTTTTGAAATTTTATCACTTAAATCAGGAATATATGGAAGAGGAATATATTTTTCGTTAACATTTTCTTTTTTTGATGTTTCTAATGTGTTGTAACTTTTTAATAAAATCGAGTTTTTTGAGATTCAACAAGCCTGTTATTGCTAATAATTATCAAAAGATTAAAAATAGATCACAGGCAACAACAATTCGAATGTATATATATATATATATATATATATATATATATATATATATATATATATATATATATATATATATATATATATATATATATATATATATATATATATATATATATATATATATATATATATATATATATATATATATATAATAAATATTCTATAATAATAAATATATATATATATATACATATATATATATGATCTCTTGATAATTATTAGCAATAAAAGGCTTGTTGAATCTCAAAAAACTCGATTTTATGAAAAAGTTAACGTTTCGCCACGACATTCGTGGCAACAACAATTCTAATAAATAATATATATATATATATATATATATATATATATATATATATATATATATATATATATATATATATATATATATATATCTTATTAATTTTATTAATTCGAAGTTTGTGTATAAGATTAATGAAATGTGTGCCGAATGCTCACTTTATTTTAAGATCATTAGTGAAGAAGTAGGAACATTTTTATAACGTTCAGCAGCGCGATTGTAATATTATAAACGATTCCGCCTAATGCTTAGCCGCTATACATAGGACATTGAAATATTTCCCTACAGAAATTTTAATGATCCTATCTTAAATATGGTAGAACCATTTTTTTTTCTAATTTGCTTCTTCTTCTTTACGGTAGTTTTTTTCATTGGAAAAATTATTTATTTTCTATATATTATAGAAAAAGTATTCTCTTCGACCCTTGTGATGATCATTTGTTATTAGCACTCCCGATATAAGTATATACGATTTTTAATAATAATGTTATATAATATAAATTCTCAGTAAAGATATTACTGAAATCTATTTTTCGTGGGTTAAAACACTTGATGATCGGTATAAGTTTTGTCAAATAAAACACAAGGCGAGTTTTCTCAAAAAAAGCCTTTATATTTTGTTT